>JAGYYJ010000952.1:0-124163 GCA_019671005.1 Hibiscus mutabilis | reverse complement strand
GGATTCTCAAATGATTAAGAGAAATTCTAATAAAATACTGGATCCTATAATGGAAATAGTGCAAACAATATAGTTATGAAGTAGGAGAATAAGTTGTAAAATATGGTATGAATCCTGGAAAATTGTATTCCTTATTTTGAGTGGTAGATTTGTATCTATGGAAGGTAAGTTTATAAATTGGGAGAGACATTTGGAAGTAAAATTGGAAGTTGGTACAAAACTGGATTTCGAAATTAGTAGCTACGGTATGTATTAATGGTGATGGTAAGTGTGGTATGATTTGAGTATAAGTAGGGGTCCATAATGGAATAATTTCTATTGGTGATTGTATATGGTCCTTAAGGATTCCTTTAGTATCATAAGACAATTTGGTGATTTTTTTGTTAAAAGAAATGACTATATGTAATAATGGTAATTGTGGGCTTATCAAAATTTTGTCATATAATAGTGACCATAGTAGAAAAATATCCTTATGGATACTCATTGAAAGATTAAGTAATTTGATTATTATTATTATTTTATAGAGGTGAATGACTATTTTAGTTAATAGTAAATTATAATATTGTAAAGTTTGAAAAGTTGACAGAGTCCATAAATAAATAATTCCTTTTTGAGGTTGAGTTTGAAAATTATGAATTCCATTTGTGTTATTAAAAATATTTTTAATGTTATTATTCGGGAATGGAATTTTGTGCATGAATGGAAATTTTGAGTATAGTAAGATTTGGTTATATGGTAGTAACCAAATGAGGATACTACCTTTTTGAAATAGTAAATGAAGTGTGTGATTCCTGATTGAGGCAGTAAATAATTTAGTATGGAGAAGTATAATATTATGTGTTGATGGAAATTGTCGTAATGGTGAAATTGAATCATTAGTGGATATCCATAATAATAAAATAAGACCTCTTTGGATATATGAATGATCATTGTGAGATTCATGGATAATTTGCGAGAACCAAGGCCAATGAGACCATGACATTTGCCCAATTGAGGCAATAGATTTAGATACCAAAGGGCATCTAATAGTTTCTTTTCCATAGAGGAAATAGAGATGGATGTAGAAGCATTTTTTGAAGGTATGACTAATAGTGAAGAGTGTAATTTTAATAGAAAAAGTCATGGTTAACCAATGTGATGGCAAATTATTAATTGGTACATGAAAATTAGTATAGTAATGCTGGATGAAGAAAATGCAACTATTGAAAAGATATTGGGGATACATTTGAAAAAATGCAGCGATGGTAAAAAGTTGAAAAACAAATGATATGCATGAAAATAGTAAGGGAACGGATTGAAGACTAATATTATGGGCACAAAAAAGTTTGAAAAGGATTAATGATGCACCGTTGATAAGAAAATGGATGTAAAGAAAAATGTAGGTGAATAATATGGATATGTAAAAAAAATAGCTGGAACCTAAAAATTTGAGAGTGTGTCCGAAAATGCTCTCTTCTCGATCTCAAAGGATAAGTGGCATACCTGAATGATGGGAAAGATTGCTTGGTCCAGCAGCACAAATATGATTCGTACCCAAAAAACCATAGAAGGCACGAGAATCTAGCACCAGCCAAAGGGAGAGGCGAGATGCTATTGGAGGAGCACGACAAAGGAGAAGAGGCTGCGGAGGGAGAGAGGGAGAAAAGAAGAAAAGAAGGAAGAGAAGAGAGGAGAGGAGAGGGATGAGAGAGTTGAGAGCATTTTTGGAACACATTACGTTACCCGTTACCCGTTGGAATTTTAACTGAGTAAAAACTTCTAAAATTGAGTTTAAGCTATATAATCATATTTAAAAGCCCATAATCAAATATTTTAACTCATAAAATTTGATTTAATCTTATTTTGTGGTTGTTTTGTTGGGTTTAAGGTGTGCATGTCTCAATGGACTTTGCAGTGGACCGTTGTAATTTTAACCGAGTAGAAAGTTCAAAAATGAGGTTAAGCTATATAATCAAGTTCAAAAGCCCATAACTAAATATTTTAAGTCATAAAATGTGATTTAATCATATTTTTGGTCGTTTTGTTGGGGTTTAAGGCTTGCATGCCTAAGTGGGCTTTAAAATGGACCTGTTTGAATTTTAAACGAGTAAAAAGATCTAAAATTTAGGTTAAATTGTATAATCTTGATCAAAATCCCATAAATAAAATTTTAATTCATAAAATTTCATTTAATCTTATTTTGCGGCCGTTTTGTTGGGGTTTAAGGCGTGCATGTCTAAATGGGCTTTATAGTGCACATGTTGGAATTTTAACTAAGTAAAAAATTGTAAAATTGAGGTTAAGCTATATAATTGCATTCAAAATCCCATAATCAAATATTTTAAATCATAAAATTTGATTTAATCTTATTATGTGGCCGATTTTTTGGGGTTTAAGGCGTGCATGTCTAAATGGGCTTTACAGTGGACCTGTTAGAATTTTAACTCAGTAAAAATTTATGAAAATGAGGTTAAGCTATATAATCATGTTCAAAATCCCATAACTAAATATTTTAAGTTATAGAATTTTATTTACTCTTATTTTCGGTCGTTTTGTGGGGTTTAAGGCGTGCATGTATAAATGGGCTTTTTAGTGGACCCGTTGGAATTTGAACCTATTAAAATGTTCTGAAATTGAGGTTATGCAATATAATCATATTCAAAAGCCCATAATAAAATATTTTAATTTATAAAATTTGATTAATCGTATTTTTCTTCCGTTTTGTTGGTGTTTAAGGTGTGCATGTCTAAATGGTCTTTACAGTGGACCCGTTGAAATTTTAACCGAGTAACAAGTTCTAAAATTGAGGTTAATCTGTATAATCATGTTCAAAAGCCCATAACTAAATATTTTACTTTATAAAATTTGATTTAATCTTATTTTGTGACCATTTTGTTGGGGTTTAATGTGTTCATGTCTATATGAGCTTTATAGTGGACCCGTTGGAATTTCAACTGAGTAAAAAGATCTAAAATTGAGTTTAAGCTATATAATCATATTTAAAAGCCCATAATAAAATATTTTAACGCATACAATTTGATTTAATCTTATTTTGTGATTGTTTTGTTGGGTTTAAGGTGTGCATGTCTCAATGTGCTTTATAGTGGACCCGTTAGAATTTTAACTGAGAAGAAAGTTCTGCAAAAGAGGTTAAGCTATATAATCATATTCAAAAGCACATAATCAAATATTTGAACTTATGAAATTTGATTTAATCTTATTTTCTGGCCATTTTGTTGGGGCTTGAGGCGTGCATGTCTAAATGAGCTTTACAGTGGAGCCGTTGGAATTTTAACCGAGTAAAATTTTTTGAAAATGAGGTTAAGCTATATAATCATGTTCAAAATCCCATAACTAAATACTTTAAGTCATAAAATCTTATTTAATCTTATTTTTTTATTTTGTTGGGGTTTAAGGCGTGCACGTCTAAATGAGCTTTACAGTGGACCCGTTAGAATTTTAACTGAGTAAAAATTTCTAAAAATGAGGTTAAGCTATATAATCATGTTCAAAAGCCTATAACTAAATATTTTAAGTCATAAAATGTGATTTAATCTTATTTTTCGGCCGTTTTGTTTGGGTTTAAGGCGTGCATGTCTAAATGGGCTTTCTAGTGGACCCGTTGGAATTAAAATTGAGTAAAAAGTTCTAAAATTTAGGTTAAACTGTATAATCATGTTCAAAATACCATAACTAAATATTTTAAGTCATAAAATTTGATTTAATCTTATTTTACAGCAATTTTGTTGGGGTTTAAGGAGTGCATGTCTAAATGGGCTTTACAGTAGATCCGTTGGAATTTTTTTGAAGAAAGGCAGGCCTCATTAAAAAATCCTCTAACCTCACTTTTGACCCAAAGGTCCCAAATGAGCACTTAAGGGGCAAAGAGTACCCAAATGTATTAACTTGGATGAGAATGAATCTCATTAGTTACAATGTCATGTAGATACACGAGATAGTCCAAAGAGAATGAAACATAGGACATAGTCTGTAAAGTCCTAAAAGTAGGAGTATGGGCAGCAATGTTCATCGTCCTAGGTACAAAACAGACACTAAACTCATCTGCCATCGGCAAGTACAAGACGAGTGTGCTCAATAAGAGATCTCAAAGTAGATATATTAGCACACTACCAATTGATTTTGTTAGCAACTATAGCGGAGTCATTCTCAATGACAATCTTGGACCAACCTCGATCATGACCCATACTATTGCCGGCAATAACCGCTTGCACTTCAGCCGAGGAAGCATCTGTGCAATTGGACAAAGGTTGAGCTAGACCACCAACGACAGTACCGCTAGCATCGCGTGCTATAACTCCCACTGCAGCAACTTTGGTCAGAGGGTCAAAAGTTAAGGAAAACTTCTCTAGGCGGCTGCCATCATGGGCGAGCAAGGGTCGGTTCTCCTGACATCCTCGAGGATGATTCAGTTAATGTGGCCGCTGCGTAGTCACGAAAAAGTCCCTACGAATTGATAACAATAATCCAAGGGGGTTGGAGTCTATGGTTATGAACCCAATCATTTCATCTATTCCAAATGTTCTAAAGTACAGTAAGAAATAGCGTAAAAGATTGAATCGACAGACATACAACTCCTTCCTCAAGCCAAGTTAAAGTGTAGGCTGAAGTACTGTAAATGAGGGAGTTTGGAAAGCATGCCAAATGTAGTGCTTCCGATGCACCACGGTAGTCACGTAGAGCATGGATTGTAGTTTCCAGACTCTAATGACACAACGGGTCGATTCCTATGCCGATACCTGCAGCCTGCAGCTTGTGCCCAGATGAGAGAGCATCATGACCTAACTGCCATCCAAAAGAACGAATCTTTGGAAGGACCATCATTTTATAGATAACTTTCCAAAGACAAGAGGGTCTGTTAACAGGCGTATGCGGTCTTTGTAAATATAAATATCCAGATTTAATCGAGTATATGCCAGAGTCATGATTCTCCCAAAGGACAGCATCAGAGGCATCATTAATAATGGTAACATTGAGCACTGTGTCAACATCAACCCTATCAAAGTAAAGAAAGACTTTAGACTCATCCCATCGTGGTTGTCCTAATAACATAAAGTGGCGACATCTAATTGGAAGCTCATCATTATCCTCATAATCACCATATAAGTTGATCGCGGCCACTCCCCCCAGTTGTCAGTGTGCACAAAAATTTTACTGTTCACCCTTGGTCGCTTAAAGAAACCATGACGCAGTTGCATCATTACCTGAGTAAGTCATTTCCATGCAAATGAGTCCTTTTTATTTGGCTCAGCCTCAAAAATGTTCCCAGAGTGAAAGTATTTTGCCTTGTAAATTTGAGCAAGAAGAGATTTTAGGTCAGTAATTAGTCGCCAAATTTGCTTTCCAAGTAAGGCTATGTTAAAGAGATGCAAGTCTCGAAATCCAACACCCCCTACAGACTTTGGTGAGCAAATAAAGTCCCAAGGGATCATAGGCCAACCCCGTTTATTCTTTTTTCCAGACCACCAATAACGTCAGACAGACTTGGTCATGTCATCAATTATGTTTTGTGGGAGAAGGTAGCAAGACATCACGTATTGTGGCAAAGAATGAATCACAAACTTGATAAAAACCTATCGACCACTGTACGAGAGAAGGTTTTTGTCCCAATTAGACATACGCGAATTAACCTTATCCCTAGCAAAACCAAGCGATGTAGTTTTATTTTCTAAATAAGAAGTGGAACTCCAAGGTAGATCGATGGGTCCTCCACTTCTCGGACCCGAAGTATATCATGAATTGCCTGCTTATGGTCGGGATGAGTTTTTAGGCTAAAAAAGATCATTGATTTGTCAAAGTTTATTGCTTGACCAGAAGAAGAGGCGTATAGATGTAAGATATCTTTTAAGTGGGAAGCCTCTATAATGTCATTACGAATAAAGATCATGCTATCATCGGCAAATAGCAGGTGATTCACATGAGGCCCATGACGACTAGCGCAAAGGCCCAAATAATCATGTTCAAAAGCCTATAACTAAATATTTTAAGTCATAAAATTTAATTTAATCTTATTTTATGGCCATTTTGTTGGGGTTTAAGGCATGCACGTCTAAATGGGCTTTATAGTGGACCCGTTAGAATTTTAACCAAGTAAAAAGTTCTTAAAATGAGGTTAAGGTATATAATCATGTTCAAAAGCCCATAACTAAATATTTTAAGTCATAAAATTAGATTAATCTTATTTTTCTTTCGTATTTTTAGGTTTTAATGGGTGCATGTCTAAATGGGCTTTAAGTGGACCCGTTGGAATTTTAACCGAGTAAAAATTTCTAAAAAAGAGGTTAAGCTAAAGAATCATGTTCAAAAGCCCATAACTAAATATTTTAAGTCATAAAATATGATGTAATCTTATTTTTCGTTCGTTTTGTTGGGGTTTAAGGCTTGTATGTCTAAATGGGCTTTATAGTGGATCCATTGAAATTCGAACTGAGTAAAAAGTTCTAAAATTGAGGTTAATATGTATAATAATTTTCAAAAGACCATAATTAAATATTTAAGTCATAAATTTTGATTTAATATTGTCATGCGGCAATTTGTTGAGGTTTAAGGCATGCATGTCTAAATGGGCTTTAGAGTGGTCCCGTTAGAATTTTAACATAGTAAAAAGTTCTGAAAATGAGGTTAAGTTATATAATCATGTTCAGAAGCCCATAATTAAATATTTTAATTCATAAAATTTGATTTAATCTTATTTTTCTTCTATTTTGTTGGGATTTTAGGCGTGCATATCTAAATGGACTTTATAGTGGACCCGTTGGAATTTTAAACGCGTAAGAAGTTCTTAATCTGAGGTTAAGCTGTATAATAAAGTCAAAAGCCCATAAATAAATATTTTTATTCATAAAATTTGAGTTAATCTTATTTTGCAACCATTTTGTTGGGGTTTAAGGCGTGCATGTCTAAATGTGCTTTACAGTGGACCCGTTGGAATTTTAACCGAGTAAAAAGTTCTAATATTGAGTTTAACTATATAATCATATTTAAAATCCCATAATAAAATATTTTAACTCATAAAATTTGATTTAATCTTATTTTGTGGTCGTTTTGTTGGGTTTAAGTTGTGCATGTCTCAATGGGCCTTATAGTGGACTCGTTGGAATTTTAACCGAGTAGAAAGTCAAAAATGAGGTTAAGCTATATAATCAAGTTCAGAATCCTATAAATAAATATTTTAAGTCATAAAATGTGATTCAATCTTATTTTTGGTCGTTTTGTTGGGGTTTAAGGCTTGCATGTCTCAGTGGGCTTTAAAGTGGACCTGTTGAAATTTTAAACGAGTAAAAAGATCTAAATTTGAGGTTAAACTGTATAACCTTGATCAAAAGCCCATAACTAAATATTTTATTTCATAAAATTTGATTTAATCTTATTTTACGGCCATTTTGTTGGGTTTTAAGGCGGGCATGTGTAAATGTGCTTTACAGTGCACCCGTTGGAATTTTAACCAAGTAAAAAAATTGTAAAAAATTGAGTTTAAGCTATATAATCACATTCAAATCCAATAATCAAATATTTGAAATCATAAAATTTGATTTAATCTTACTACGCGGCCGATTTGTTGGGTTTGGGGTGCGCATGTCTAAATGGGCTTTACAGTGAACCCGTTGGAATTTTAACCAAGTAAAAAATTATGAAAATGAGGTTAAGCTATAAAATCATGTACAAAATCCCATAACTAAATATTGTAAGTTATAAAATTTTATTTAATCTTATTTTTCGGCAGTTTTGTGGGGTTTAAGGCGTGCATGTCTAAATGGGCTTTATAGTGCACCCATTGGAATTTTAACCGATTAAAAGGTTCTGAAATTGAGGTTATGCAATATAATCATAATCAAAAGCCCATACTAAAATATTTTAATTCATAAAATTTGATTTAATCTTATTTTTCTTCCGTTTTGTTGGGGTTTAAGGTGTGCATGTCTAAATGGGCTTTAAAGTGGACCCGTTGGAATTTTAACCGAGTAAAAAGTTCTAAAATTGAGGTTAAGTTGTACCACTTTAAGCCCATTTAGACATGCAAGCCTTAAAACCCAACAAAACGGATGAAACATAAGATTAAATCTAATTTTATGACTTAAAATATTTAGTTATGGGCTTTTTAACTTGATTATGTAGCTTAACCACATTTTCATAACTTATTACTCAATTAAAATTCCAATGGGACCATTGTAAAGCCCATTTAGAGATACACGCCTTAAACCCCAACAAAATGACCGTAAAATAAGATTAAATCAAATTTTATGACTTAAAATATTTATTTATGGGCTTTTCAACATAATTATACAGTTTAGCCTCAATTTTAGGACTTTTTAGTTAGTTAAAATTCCAATTGGTCCACTATAAAGCCCATTTAGATATGCACGCCTTAAACCCCAATAAAACGGACAAAAAATGAGATTAAATCACATTTTACGACTTAAAATATTTAGTTATGGGCTTTTGAACATGATTATATAGCTTAACCTCTTTTTAAAAATTTTTACTCGGTTAAAATTCCAACGGGTCCACTGTAAAGCCCATTTAGACATGCATGCCTTAAACTCAATAAAATGGCCACAAAATAAAATTAAATCAAATTTATGACTTAAAATATTTTATTATGGTATTTTGAATATGATTATATATCTTAACATCAATTTCAAGACTTTTTACTTTGTTTAAATTCCAGCGGGTCCACTATAAAACCCTTTAGACATGCACATCTTAAACCACAACAAAATGGTCACAAAATAAGATTAAATCAAAATTTAAGACTTAAAATATTTAGTTATGGGCTTTTGAAAATGATTATATAGTTTAACCTCAATTTTAGAACTTTTTACTCGGTTAAAATTCTAACAGGTCCACTATAAAGCCCATTTAGACATGCACGCCACAAAACATCCGAAAAATAAGATTAAATCATATTTTATGACTTAAAATGTTTAGTTATGGGCTTTTGAACATGATTATATAGCTTAATCTCATTTTTAAAAAAATTTACTAGGTTAAAATTCTAACTGGTCCATTGTAAAGCCCATTTAGACATGCACGCCTTAAACCAAACAAAAGAGCCACAAAATAAGATTAAATCAAATTTTATAAGTTAAAATATTTGATAATGGGCTTTTGAATATTATTATATAGCTTAAGCTCATTTTCAGAAATTTTGACTTGGTTAAAATTCTAATGGGTCCACTATAAGCCCATTTAGACATGCACGTCTTAAACCCAACAAAACAGCCACAAAATAAGATTAAATAAAATTTCATGAGTTAAAATATTTGATTATGGGCTTTTGAATATGATTATATTGCTTAACCTCAATTTCAGAACTTTTTAATCGGTTAAAATTCCAACGGGTCCACTATAAAGCCCATTTAGACATGCACGCCCACACAAAACGGCCGAAAAAGAAGATTAAATAACATTTTATGCCTTAAAATATTTAGTTACGAGATTTTGAACGTGATTATATAGCTTAACCTCATTTTCATAAATTTTTACTCTGTTAAAATTCCAACGGGTCCACTGTAAAGCCCATTTAGACATATACGCCTTAAACCCAACAAAACGGCTACAAAATAAAAATAAATCAAATTTATAATTTAAAATATTTGATTATGGGCTTTTGAATATGATTATATAGCTTAATCTCAATTTTAAAATTTTTTAGTTGGTTAGAATTCCAACGGGTCCACTATAAAGCCCATTTAGACATGCATGCCTTAATCCCAACAAAACGGCCGCAAAATAAGATTAAATCAAATTTTATAAGTTAAAATATTTAGGTATGGGCATTTTAACATGATTATACAAATTAACCTCAATTTTATAACTTTTTAATAGTTTAAAATTCCAAGGGTCCACTTTAAAGCCCACTTAGACATGCACACCTTAAACCCCAACAAAACGTACGAAAAATAAAATTAAATCACATTTTATGATTTCAAATATTTAGTTATGGGCTTTTGAAAAAGATTATATAGCTTAACCTCATTTTTAGAACTTTCTACTCGGTTAAAATTCTAACGGATACACAGTAAAGCCTATTGAGACATGCACAACTTTATCCCAACAAAACGACCACAAAATAAGATTAAATCAAATTTTATGAGTTAAATTTTTATTATGGGCTTTTAAATTTGATTACATAGTTCAAACTCAATTTTAGAACTTTTTACTCGGTTAAAATTCCAACGGGTCACTGTAAAGCCCATTTAGACATGCACGCCTTAAATCCCAACAAAATGGTTACAAAATAAGATTAAATCAATTTTTTTGAATTAAAATATTTAGTCATGGGCTTTTGAACATGATTATACAGCTTAACCTTAATTTTTGAACTTTTTACTCAGTTAAAATTCCAACGGGTCTACTTTAAAGCCCACTTAGAGATGCACGCCTTAAACCCCAACAAAATGGAAGAAAAATAAGATTGAATCAAATTTTATGAATTAAAATATTTATTTATGGGATTTTGAACATGATTATATAGATTAACCTCAATTTTAGGACTTTTTACTTGTTTAAAATTCCAACGGGTCCACTATAAAGCCCATTTAGACATGCACGCCTTAAACCCCAACAAAATGGCCGCAAAATAATATTAAATCAAATTTTATGACTTAAAATATTTAATTATGGGCTTTTGAACATGACTATACAGTTTAACCTAAATTTTAGAAGTTTTTACTTAGTTAAAATTCTAACTGGTCCACTATAAAGCCCATTTAGACGTGCACGCCTTAAACCGCAACAAAATTACCGAAAAATATGATTAAATCATATTTTATAACTTAAAATATTTTTTATGAGCTTTTGAACATGATTATATAGCTTAACCTCATTTTTAGAAATTTTTACTAGGTTAAAATTCTAACGGGTCCACTTTAAAGCCCATTTAGACTTGCACGCCTTAAACCCCAACAATATGAAAGAAAAATAAGATTAAATCTAATTTTATGACTTAAAATATTTATTTATGGGCTTTTGAACACATAACAGTCTACTGACTTTCATTTTTCCTTATTATTTTTTATACAAAACAGTGGCATTCTTGCATAATCACTTCCAAACTGTCCCAAGTGCATTAGTGTACATATGCATACTCTAGACAATTCCTAATAATAATTTTACTGTAGTAAACAGTCCCAATTCTCTTATACTTTAATCCCCTGTTTTAGTAGATAAAATTTTGTCAATTTTTTCTTATCAAAACAGCCCCCTTTTTCTTCCTTAATTCACAAAATAGTCCATTGACAATGTTACCTAGCAGTAAAACTATATTCAAGTTTCAAACTTAGTTTCATAATCGAACAACAATCTATTTAACCACTTCAATTACGTCAATACCTTAAATTTCATTATTTCAACTAAGTTACACATTTACAGCGTCGATAACATTCATCATATATCTATAATACTCGAATCTTTCAAGAAATACATGACCAAAATTGATTCTTTTCAAACAATTTCTAAAATCATCACATCATGCAAGGAATTCCCAATTCAAAACTTAATTCAAAGAATGGAAGAGTGTTACCCTCTCCTATAGCTTATTCGAATAAAAGCTTAGATTGACCAAGATTGAGCTCTTCCTATGGCTTGTCCTTGCAAATATTTTTCCCATCTCTCTATACCAAAGCATTCGGCTATGGAAGAAAATGGAGAAGGAGATGAAAGTTTTGTTTCATCCTCCTTTGCCAAGTGCCGAATTCCATCTATCCTCAAAACACTTACCTTGCTTAAGGCATGACAAGTGAGCATATCCCTTAACAAAGTTTAGTTAAACATGCAGTCTTGTAATATTTCCTAGTTTTCGATTTAGTCCTTAACATTTTACCACTTAAGTTTCTTTCTTTTCAATTTGATATTTTAATCATCCCTTAACTAGCTATCATACTTTCCAAACTCAACAATTTGGTCCTTAACTATTTAATTATTCATTCTAAAGGTGTCTTTAATCAAATTGAATTTTGTTCAATTTAGCAATATACTTCTAAGCTATATTTCGGGACATTACATGTTAGGGTTTTGGGACCCATATAAAGAGAAAGCAACTGATGGCATCGAAGCCCTACCAGGAATTGCCTACGCTCACTCTGGGAATCAAGGAAAGAAATATGACGAGTACACTACGCCTGAACAACTTCAGTAGTAGAATCTTGTAGGGAAGTAGACTGGTCGATCTTTGCTGGAATTCACCCATGCTTCCCCGAAATAATAATAAATGATTTTCCTGGAAAATGGTGGAATCATACCTAGAACCAACCCTTTTTCTTTTGCCCACGAGCATTAGGGATCTTTTGTAAGGGCCTCTGTGTTATTCTATTTGTGTAAAAGATGCATTCCGTTTAATTTTCTCAATTGGAAACCATTTCATTTTGTCTATTAATTTCATCTTCATCTACTTCCATTCCAAAATGCATCATATTGGCAGAGCCCACATTATTGATTGTATAAATGATTCTATAATCTAATCCCGAGATACAAGGGCAATAAAGTGTGTTCATGATTAATGGGAAAATCCTATTTTGAGTGAATTTACATCTCAGACATTGTTGTTTAGGGTTTTTGAATAAAGTGATAACTCTAAAACATCTACCAACTGAAGACTGCTTCTCTTTGATGATATTTGTGTGTCAAATGACATTTGGTATTCCTTCATTTCCCTTCACGTATAAGAAAAATCATTTGTGTCCCCTTTTGAGCCGAATACTCTTCTTCTGTTTAAACCCTAACCAAGGACCACTCCCCACACTAGGGGCAACGAGGATGAAAAGTTGTTTATAAATGAGAAAGAAAATATCAAGTTGAATGTCCTAAATTTAAAATAAAAAAGGACAAGGAAAAGGGCAAAAAAAGAAAAAAAAAGGATAAGAAAGAAGAAATAAAGGCTTAGAGATGAAAGAAAAGAAAAACATGGAACATGTGCGAAATCCTTCAAGGGAGACATGTCATAGAAAAGGAAATAAACTATAAGGGTGAAAAACCAAAATGGGCAGTCAAGAGCGATCCAAAGAATTAAAGAACGAAGATTTCATTAAGAAAGATTGATCATTGGTTTAATCACCCTTAAAACATGTATTTGAGCCTATATATCTTTTTTTTGTAACCCGAGCCCAACCTACATTACAAGCCTCTAAAGACCATTTGGATCACACATGAATATCTGAGGAAAGAAGTTTGTTTTCAGAATACATTCTGCTCAATTGAGTTAACCTTTCTTCATGGACCTCAAAACTTCTAATGTCTAATTGAGATTAGAAAAGTGGGAAAATTGAAATTTGGGGAGTGGGTGAGTTAAAGAGAACCACTTAAAAATGGGGCATTATCCGATTGATGGATTCATGAATCATTCATACTATAAATTTTGTGGCATCTGACTTTGCTCTCTTCCATGTTTGCCATAACTTTTTTCCTTTGAACCCTAATTTCTAGCCTTTATTCTTCTTTAAATCCTCATCGCTAACTCTTTTCTTGCATCTTACAAGTAAAGTGACATGGATTCATAAAAAATCAAAGGTTTCTTGGTATTGATTCCAAATACAAGACTAATTATTTACCATCGCATCAAGAAATAATAGGGCAACACCGCATTCATTAGTTTATGGGATAAAAGGTTAAGTTGCCAATAAAGGTTGAAATTCCATCTCTCTGTGTCTTGAAGGGAGCAAAACTAGAAGAAGCTGAGTGGGTCCAAGCAAGATATGACCAGTTGAGTTATCCAATGAAAAAGGGGTTGAAAGTCATCTGCCTTGGTCAGGTGAATTAAAGAAGAATGATGTTAGCTCATGAAAAGAAAGTTCACCTGATAGAATTTCGAGAAGGAGATTTAGTATTAAAGAAAATATTGCCAATCCATAGAGACTCCTGGGAAAATGGGCACTCAATTGGGAAGGGCCTTACGTCGTAATGAAGATTTTCTCAGAAAAAACATTGATCTTGGTCTAGATGGATAGAGATAAGCTTCATAATCCGATGAATTCATAAGTTTTTTTGCCTAAAAAAGTTAAAAAAAAAAAAGAAAAAGAGAAAGAGAAAAAAGAAAGAAAAAAGAAAAAAAAATTATCGAAAGGTAAAAACTCGTAAAAGGCGCCATAGATACCAAAAAAAAGAAAAAAGAGAAGGTTCAAGATGAAAACTCGCAAAGGGCGTCTTGAAACCAAAGGAGAATCCGAGTTAAAAGCCCGCAAAGGGCAGCTCAGATAGTTTATGGATTAGGCAAGAAGCAAATGAATTTCTCGAAAACATGGCATCTTGGAAGGAATTTTGTGTCCTCATACGTCATTGACTTGGCAGAGGCAGCACAGGGCAATTTCTGGTGTTCTTACTTAGAAAGTTTTGGCCAGTGAAATCTGAATTTTAAATGGGCATGCACAGAGTGGGGCAAGTTACATTGGCCAAGGATTTAAGGCCAACAATGTTAATAGACATAAGAGGAAGATAAGAAACGCTTGTATCATTCGAAGACATTCAAGGTAGAAATAAGCTTTGATGCAAAGGTTTACATACAAGCGCTTCAAAGAGCCCTACAGGGCCAAGCATCTGAGAACTCACAAGAAGCTTTGAGGATGCTTGACATTATTTTAAGGCAGCATGGTTGCTAAACCTTCTCCCACAAAGAGAACAATTTTGTAGACATTGGAGGAGATGTCCATTGATGTTAAAGCTTTCATTCAAGCTTTTGGAAGAATGTGAGAGATTTTTTCTCTCAACCAGGCAAAGGCTAAAAGAGTGCTGAAGAATATGAGGATAAAAAGTCAGACCTCCCAACTAGGAATACAAGATAACTGGATTGAGTGAGCAAATGTGCAAAGCTCAGATGTTTTCTCTAAAGCAAAGAGATTCAAAGAATAAATAGCTAGCATGGTTGCCTATCTGGGTTGAACAAGCAAATGCGCATAGAAACGAAAAGGAGAAACCCCAGAAGAAAAAAGATGAAAAGAGAAATAAAAGAGAAATTTTAATAAAACACAAAAATAAAAAAATTTAAAATAAAAAGGAAAAAGTAGAAAAAAGAAAAAAACCAAAAAAGAAAACAATAAAGGAAAAACACTGAAAAAAGTAGAAAGGGGAAAAGAGAGAGAAAAAAAGAAGAAGAAAAGAAAAAAGAAGATGAAAAAATGAAAATAAAAAGAAGAAAAGAGAAGAAAAAGAGAAAAGAAAAAAGAGAAAGAAAAGGACATGCATTAACGTGTTAGGCATCCCTAGGAGTATGCTCATCATAATCATAGCATTTGTTAAATTTTGACAGGTATATAACTCGCCTATCCGTTCTGGCATAAGGAAAATGGAACCCGCCTATTAGTTTAAGCATAAGGAGAATAGAACCCGCCTATCCGTTCAGGCATGAGGAGAATGGAATCTGCTTATCAATTAGAGCATAAGGAGAATAGAACCCGCCTATCTATTCAGACATGAGGAGAATGAAACCTTCTTATCTATTCGAGCATGAGGAGAATAGAACCCGCCTATTTGTTCAGGCATGAGGAGAATGGAACCTGCTTATCTATTCGAGCATGACGAGAATAGAACCCGCCTATCCATTCAGGCATGAGGAGAATGGAACCTGTTTATCTATTCAAGCACGAGGAAAATAGAACCTGCCTATCCATTCGGGCATGAGGAGAATGGAACCCTTTTTTGAACCTCCTTATCTATTCTAGCATGAGGAGAATAGAACCTGTCTATCCATTTGGGCATTAGGAGAGTTGTAACACCCCAATTTTAGGCTTAGCGGTTTTGAGGTTTGTTAGACAGTCCGGTGGATCGGGTTAGAGATTTGAGTCAGATTCGGGACCGTATTTTTTTATAAGATAAACATATGGAAAAATAGTTAAAAATCATCTTTTATTATATAATGATTTTTGGTGGAATCAATTTTAGAAAAGGAAATTTGGAAATGTGACATTTTGGATTAGTGACCAAAATGCGATTTTTGAAAACTATTTTTAAAGGTGACTAAAATGAAAAGCGTCAAATTCTTGGAATCTTTGAGGAGCTATTTTACCAAGGTTTTTCTGATGATTTCTCCCTTAATTTAAGATATTTTAACATGCGTTTTGAAGATAATTAAAAAGGGATTTTAGTTATAAAAGTTAGTTAATCTCATTAAAGAAAATTCACGTAACTTTTCTCTCCACTCTCTCCTCAACCAAACACTCAAGTTTTCATCAAAATTCAGAGGTGAGGATTCTTTTAATTTATTTTTATGATTGATAATGATTTGATTAACATTGTTTTTGCAAAATCTCAATTAAATCTTGTGTTTTCTTAGCTTTTGCCAAATTAATTGAGGGAGAAATCTCACAATAGGGGTAAGGTCTGTGATCTCCACTATTGTATGGTTATTTACTAAAATTCCCAAGTATTTGATCCTTGATTTATAGTTTGGAAACTGATTTTAATGTTATATCAATGATTAATTGAGTTATTTTGGGAATATTGATGAGATATTATAATTTTTGAAGTGGGTCTATTTTTCCAGTGTTTGAGTTGGATTTAATATATGTTTTGGATGTATTCTGATGTTGATAAATTGTTTTTATCAATAGAATTCTAAAATTCTTGAATCTCTAATTAGTTAGGTTGTTAGATTGGAGTTTTTGTGGAGATATTCGAGTTTAATCTTTGTTGGAGGTAAAAGGATGTTAGGAAAAGGTTTTTGGATGTTATTAGATGTTGATTGAAGGCTTGCATTGTTGTGTTATGGCTGGGTAAAGTTTTGAAAATGTTTGAAGGTGTTTTTCAGTATGTTTCGGATGGAGTTTGAGTGGGCATCTTGGGAGTTGCGGGAGATTGTTGTTGGGTAATGGTTTGAATGCATTTTAATGCATTTGTCCTCTAGTTTTATGTGTTTAAAACAGGGGATAATCAAGGCATCAAAGCGTGACGTGTTTGGTGGCTTGCCGAGAGCTTGTTTCGCGTTGGCAAGAAAGGCAAAGCGTATAAGTGAGTGGAAACTGGTTTTAAATGCTTTACAAAGGTTTTTAAAGGTTGTTGGGAGTTTAGGGTAAGCGTGAGACACTTACCTAAGCTCAGAAGTAAGTTTCCCTTATTTTGCTCTTGTATCTAGGCTTAGATATAAGCATGTTGTTTGCATGTTTTGGTGATAAACATGGTATGGTTTACTTACTGGTAATGCATGATTTTGAGCACATATATAGGGGTTTGAAAGTATATTAAATGTTATTGAGCATTGGTTTTCATTCCGGTTGGGAATGGTGTTAGTGCATTGGCAATGAGATTTGCATGTGTTACTTATGAGATGCATTGTAAAACAGTAAGTAAATGGTTTTGTAGATGATATATATTGGCTATGTGACATGGTGAAAACAATCGGATATAGTTGGCATGCCATAGGATTAAAAGTGCACTATAAAATATGAACAAAATCGATCGTGGCCATGGGTCCTTGAGATATGGCAGTTTAACTAGGCCACTCAGACTATTAGGACATCATTTGGGGCATGCGGTTTAACTAGGCAACCCAAATTGATAGTGATCTTGTAGTTTAACTAGGCAAGGTCGGTACTCTTGCGGTTTAACTAGGCAAGGGTGAAATCTCGCAGTTTAACCAGGCGAGGGTGTCAAATCTTGTGGTTTAACTAGGCAAGGTTTGGGAGATCATGCGGTTTAACTAGGCATGGTATGAGAGATCTGTGTATCCGATATGTATATAGGATAGAGGTAGTCTATCCGGGTCACTATAATTGCCAATACATGAAAAAGATCATGTGTTGATTCTTATATTAAGTGCTTTGGGATTTAAGCATGTTTTGATTAAAATGCTTTGGGATTTAAGCATGAAATGTTTATGATGTTATGAATATCATTATGTTTTGATTCAGTTAAAATCATGAGGAAGTGCTTTGTAAGTAAGCATATTTTGGGAAAAGCAAGCATATGTTTTTAAATGAATGTAAATGCATCATTGTTTATGAGCATCCTCACTAAGCTTGTGTGCATACGCTCTCTTTTTCCTAATGATGCAGAGCATTGAAGTTCGGGCAGCAAAGGCAAGGTTTGCAAGGATCCAAAAGGCAAACTACTTTTGAGTATGAACTCGGTTCATGTTTCCGGTTAATAAGGCAATGTGTTCACCAAGGTTTTGGGGAGTTGTAATTCTGTTTTCTTATGGATTTTGAGTATGCTTTATATGCTGGTTTTTGAGGATAGTTGATGTTGCTAATCTTGATGTCAATACTTGTTTGTAGTTGTGGATGAATGGTGGCTTAGGTATGCATCTAGAGCTTTCTTGTTGTTCGCTTTGCTGCGATGGTTTGAGCGAGTTTTGTATGCCATGTTAAGTGTGTTGGAACGTTGCTTATGCTGGGAATGGCTTAAATATGCATTTTGGTATGTTGGTAAAGTGGTATAGGGAGAATGCCTCTAAAGTGGTCCTTTGAAAGCATGATGTTGTTATGGTTGTCTAATCCTAGTATAAATCTTAGATTATGTATATTGTTGTGTTGTTATGTATGTTTGAAAGTTGATAGGGGCCAATCACATCTAGAATTGGGTGAAAATCAGCTAATCTTGACAATACAGGCCCAGGCGTACTGATACGCGAGGGACCGTATCGGTACGGCTAGGCAATTATGTCTGAGGCATTTCGGTACAGGAAGAGGTGTTTTGGTATAGACAGACAATCAAAGCCAGAGCGTATTGATATAGGCAAGGATGTTTCGGTACGCTTTGTAATTACTAGAATTTTACTTTTTAAGGATGAGCCCGCGTACCGAAACACCAATAGACCGTATCGGTACGATATAAAATGGTTTCAAACTGTATTTTAAATTTGAAGTAGTGTACCAGTACGGGGCTCACCGTATCAAAATGATAAGTTCACAACCGTATCGATATGGGTCCCAGCGTATCGATACAGATGTCGTTAATTATGTTAATGTCATGGAAGGTTAGTTCTATTTTCTTTCGTTTTAGTCCCTGAATCTTGCTTTGTTAATTATTTAAGCATGGGTGATCATTTGAGGCTGAAATTCGTCATATAAGCATGAAATGAACTTAATTAAAGGTTGGCAACTTAAAAAGCTGAAAAGTCTTTCCAAATGGTTGAATTTACATTTTGGTCCCTAAGTTGTGTCGTGGCCAATTGGATATCGTTACGATGCCCGATTGAGATGAATGCTCACCTTTGAACAATATAATCATATAGGAAGGCATTAATTCATCTAGATAAGATAAAAGAAAAAATAGGCGTGTTTTTGGTTTAATCTTCTCGGTTTACTTCGGTAAACCTAATGTAGCTTGCTCAGTTTGGTCTCTCGACTAGGCCGGGTCGAGGGGGCTATATTTGTTGGTATCATAGCCATGTTTGCGAAAAGTTGAGATGTTGTAGCTTGTTTAGCTAATGTTGTTGAACGATATGGTGATTGCATTTATGTTCAGTAATTGTTTGATGTTTTGTTGGGGTTGGATTGGGGACACATTGCCTATTACCGAGGATTTTAAATGTGTTTTAAAGTGAACTTTGATCCTTTTCCTGATGCTAGCCTAACTCTAATGTGTTTTGATGCTTTTCTTAGCATGGCTCGACATGAGACACGGTCTATGGCTAATATTGCTGGGGTTGGGCAGAATAATGAGACAGAGAAGAATCTCCCTCATGTTTTACCTCCTCCTCCTCCCGTGGTTCCTCCAGCTGATGATGGGGCGGGTGAAGCACCCCAGGTTCACCAAGTGCCAGTATATGGTGATTTGACTCCATTAGTGCAGGCGGTAACGAGAGCTTTTCAGACAGCAATGGCTGGAGTGCAGGCGCAGGCACCAGTACCTGTTGTGGTGGAAAATCTAGGTTTACCCTTGAAGCGTTTGAGGAGTTTAGGAGGTATAGAGTTTCAAGGTTTGAGCCCTGAGGCAGCCGAAGGTTGGCTGGAAAAGACAGTCCGCATTATGGATCAGATGGGATGCAACGAGGAGCGCAAGCTGGGTTGCACTGTATCTCTACTGCAGGGAGATGCATACCATTGATGGGTGACCACTATTGTTGGCGCTCCTGAGGTGGATGCTACTTGGGAGTTCTTTCAGAGATCTTTCAAGAGGAAGTACCTTGGTGCTCAATATTTGGATATGAAAAAGCGCGAGTTTATGTCGTTATCTTAGGGAAGCATGTCTGTTGCTGAATACGAGGTTAAGTTTATCCGGTTGAGTCAGTATGCTCTGAAGTTGGTTCCAGATGGCCAGCAGAGATGTGACAGGTTTCGTTATGGACTTGTAAAGAACATTAAGATGTACCTTCTGGCCGCTGATTACACAGATTTTGATGTGTTGATCAATCGGGCCAAGAATATCGAGCAGTCCTTGGGTGCACCAGTTCAGGCCGCAGGTGCGAACTTGGGTAAGAGAGTGGCGGACTCTAGCTATTTTGGGTGGAAGAATAGTAGGTTCAGAGACAAGAGGCATGAGCCAGATCACATGCGTGGTGGTGGAGTTGGCCAGGGTGCTCATGGAGCTCGTGTTACACCGAAGTGTGAGCAATGTGGTAGGCGCCATGTGGGTTTGTGCTGGGGTAATACTGGAACCTGTTGGATCTGTGGATCATCTGATCACCTAAAGCGTGATTGTCTTCGGGCTGTGAGAGATGTACCGGCACAGTTTGTTGCTCCTGCTAGGGACCGAGGCCGTGGCAGGGGTAATTTTTAGAGGCGAAGAGGATGGTCGGAGGGGTAAGGCTCATGCTGCAGTAGTGAAACCTGAAGGTGGTGGACCAGCTTGGGTTTTTGCTCACCGTGAGGGTCGTAATGACACAAATGTGATCGCATGCACTTTTACTTTGCAATCCTTATCATTATTATCCTTGATTGATTCGGGGTTTACGCATTCATATATCTTGAGTGAACATGCATCTTTGCTGAATGCTCCTGTTGAGATATTAGATGTTGGTATGATGGTCACAAGTTCTTTTGGGGAGATAGTTACAACAAGAAGGTTGTATCGGCGATGTCCTTTGGTGGTTCAAGGTCATGAGTTTGCCGCAGACCTGATGGATTTGCCATTCCATGGTTTTGATGTCATTTTGGGTATGGATTGGTTGAGTGAGCATAGAGCGGTTATGGATTGTGAGCCGAAGAGGATTTTCTTGAGGTTAGCCGACAACTATGAGGTTGTGGTGGTTAGCGAAAATGTTAAGTTCCTGTCCAATATGGTTTCGGCTGTTAGAGCGGAAAAAATGGTGTTTAATGGCTGCCAAACTTATTTGGCTATTGTTATGAACCCAGAAGCCAAGGGTGTTCGAGTGTAGGACATTCGAACTGTTTGCGACTTTCCTGAGGTTTTTCCTAAGGAGTTGATGGGTTTGCCTCTGGATAGAGAGGTAGAGTTTCGTATTGAGACATACGAGGGTACAACACCGATGTCCATTGCTCCTTATAGAATGGCACCGAAAGAATTGAAGGAGTTGAAGTCACAGCTTCAGAGTTGTTGGATCATGAGTTCATTCGACCAAGTGTTTCTCTGTAGGGTGCACCTGTTCTCTTCATGAAAAAGAAAGATGGTATGATGCGTATGTGCATTGATTATCGTCAGTTGAACAAGTTGATGGTAAAGAACACATACCCGTTACCGTGAATTAATAATTTATTTGATCAATCTCGTGGAGCAGCGGTGTTTTCAAAGATAGATTTAAGATCGAGGTATTATCAGTTGAAGGTTAAGGATGTGGATGTGCATAAGACCGCGTTTCGTAAGAGGTATGGGCATTATGAGTTTCTGGTCATGCCCTGGCTGCGTTTATAGACATGATGAATAGAGTATTCCATGAGTATCTTGATCAGTTTGTGGTGGTGTTCATAGATGATATTCTCGTGTACTCTCGTACCGAGGAAGAGTATGTTCGACATTTATGGATAGTGTTGCAAGTGTTGAAGGATAATTAGTTGTACGCCAATTTGAGCAAGTGCGAGTTTTGGCTTAAGGAAGTGACATTCTTAGGTCATGTGGTGTTCGCGGACGGTAATCACGTTGATCCACAAAAGATTGAGGCTATTCTCAATTGAAAGCCACCTAAGTCAGTATCGGAGGTCTAAAGTTTTCTTGGGTTGGCTGGTTATTGAGTGGTTTTCGAGTATTGCAGCTCCGTTAACCAAGTTGTTATAGAAGAATGTTCCGTATGTGTGGACGGAGAAACAGGAACACAGTTTTGAGAAGTTAAAGGAAGTGCTGACACACGCTCTTGTGTTGATTCAGCATGAATCTGGGAAGGAGTTTGTGGTTTATAATGATGCATCGTATGTTGGCTTGGGTTGTGTGCTGATGCAGGACGGGACGGTTTTGGCCTTTGCATCGAGGTAGTTGAAAGTTCATGAGCGCAATTATCCAACTCATGATTTGGAGCTTGCGACTGTTGTTTTCGTTTTGAAAATTTGGTGACATTACCTCTATGGTGAGAAGTGTGTGATCTTCACAAATCACAAGAGCTTGAAGTATTTGATGTCCTAGAAAGATTTGAATCTTAGGCAACGTAGATGGTTGGAGTTGCTTAAGGATTATGACTTGACCATTAAGTATCATCTGGGTAAAGCCAGTGTAGTGGCGGATGCATTAAGTCATAAGGTTGCGGTTGAGCTCCGAGCTATGTTTGCAAGGTTGAGTGTGGCGCAGGAATGAGGTTTTCTGGCGGAGTTACAAGTCAAGCCTACGTTATTGCAGTTGATTAAAGCTAAGCAACTATTTGATGATTCATTGGTTGAGCATGTTAAGAATATAGCAGATGGCAATCCGACGGATTTCCATTTTGATAGTGATGGAGTTTTGTGTTTTAGGGTCGAATAGTGGTGCCAGATGATCCGAAGTTGAGGCACACTATCTTGACAGAGGCACACTCTAGTCTTTTTGCTATGCATCCAGGTAGTGTTAAGATGTATCATGATTTGAAAGAGGTATACTACTGGGTTGGGTTGAAAAAGGACGTGGCTGAGTTTGTGTCGAAGTGCATGGTATGTCAGGGGGTCAAGGCTGAACATCAGTTTCCATCTAGTTATTACAATCGCTGAAAATTATGGAGTGGAAATGGGAGAGAATCACCGTAGATTTTGTAATAGGGTTGTCGTTGGCACTGGCTAAGTAGGATTATGTATGGGTGATTGTTGACTGGTTCACGAAGTGTGCACATTTCTTGCCAGTGCATACAATGTATACCTTGGACAAGTTAGCAGATTTGTATATAGCAGAGATTGTGTGCTTGCATGGTGTACCTAAATCCATCATTTCGGATAGGGATCTGAGGTTTACGGTAAGGTTTTGGAGAAGTTTTTACCAAGCCTTGGGTTCGAGATTGAGTTTTAATACCGCGTATCATCCCCAGTCAGATGGGCAGTCTGAGTGGGTTATTCAGGTTTTGGAAGATATGCTGAGATGTTGTATTATTGAGTTCCAAGGAACCTGGGAGAAGCATTTGCCTTTAGTTGAGTTTGCTTACAACAACAATTATCAGGTGAGTATACAGATGGCACCTTATGAGGCGTTATATGACCGGAGATGTCGCACGCCCTTATGTTAGGCTGAGGTGGGGGAAAAGCATGTTACTCTACTGAATGTGTTGAAAGACACGGATGTGAAAGTCAAGCTTATGTGCAACCTTTTGAAAGCGGTCGCAGATCGGCAAAAATCTTAACGAATTTGAAGCGTAAGGAGGTTGAATATGCGGTGGGCGATCACATATTTTTGAAGGTGTCACCGTGGAAAAAGGTGATGAGATTCGGACGTAAGGGTAAGCTTATTCCGAGGTTCATTGGACCATACAAGGTTATTGAGCGTGTAGGTCCTGTGGCATATCGGTTGAGGTGGCCTCCCGAGCTGGAGAAAATTCATAATGTGTTCCATGTTTCGATGTTGAGGAGATATCGGCCAGATCCATCGCATATCATGCCGCTGGAGGATGTGGAGTTGAGATCGGATCTAACCTTTGATGAGGAACCAGTAGAGATCCTCGACACCAGTAAGAAGGTTCTTCATGGTAAGACGATAGAGCTCGTGAAAGTCTTGTGGCGACACCGAGGTGTTAAGGAAGCTACTTGGGAAAACAAGGCGGATATGATGGAGCAATTTCCGCATCTGTTTCCTCCAGGTAATTTCAAGGACGAAATTTCTTAAGTGGGGGAGAGTTGTAACACCCCAGTTTTGGGCTTAGCGGTTTTGACGTTTGTTAGACGGTCCGATGACTGGGTTAGAGATTAAAGTCGGATTCGGGACCATATATTTTTTCGGTAAGATAAAAATGTGGGAAAATAGTTAAAAATCATCTTTTATTATATAATGACTTTCGATGGAATCAATTTTAGAAAAAGGAATTTGGAAATGTGACATTTTGGATTAGTGACCAAAATGCGATTTTTGAAAACTGTTTTTAAAGGTGGCTAAAATGAAAAGCGTCAAATTCTTCGAATCTTTAAGGAGCTATTTTACCAAGGCTTTTCTGCTGATTTCTCTCTTAATTTAAGATATTTTAACATGTCTTTTAAATATAATTAAAAAGGGATTTTAGTTAAAAAGTTAGTTAAGCTCATTAAAGAAAATTCACGTAACTTTTCTCTCCACTCTCTCCTCAGCCAAACACTCAAGTTTTCATCAAAATTCAGAGGTGAAGAGTCTTTTAACTTGTTTTTATGATTGATAATGTTGATTAACATTGTTTTTGCAAAATCTCATTTAAATCTTGTGTTTTCTTAGCTTTTGTCAAATCAATTGAGGGAGAAATCTCACAATAAGGGTAAGGTCCGTGATCTCCTCTATTGTGTGGTTCTTTACTGAAATTCCCAAGTATTTGATCCTTGATTTATAGCAGGGAAACTGATTTTAATGTTATATCAATGATTAATTTAGTTGTTTTGGGAATATTGATGAGATATTATAATTTTCGAAATGGATCTGTTTTTCTAGTGTTTGAGTTGGATTTAATATATGTTTTGGATCTATTTTGATGTTGATAATTTGTTTTTATCAATAGAATTTCAAAACTCTTGAATCTCTAATTAGTTATGTTGTTAGATTAAAGTTTTTGTGGTGATATTCGAGTTTAATCTTTGCTGGAGGTAAAGGATGTTAGGAAAAGGTTTTTGGATGTTATTAGATGTTGATTGAAGGCTTGTATTGTTGTTTTATGGCTACGTTAAGTTTTGGAACGTTTGGTGGTGTTTTCGATATGTTTCGGATGGTGTTTGAGTGGGCATCTTGGGATTTGCGGGAGATTGCTGTTGGGCAATGGTTTGAATGCATTTTAATGCATTTGTCCTCTGGTTTTATGTGTTTAAAACATGGGATAATCAAGGCGTCGAAGCGTAACATGTTTAGTGGCTTGCCGAGAGCTTGTTTCGCGTTGGTAAGGAAGGGGAAGCTTATTAGTCAGTGGAAACTAGTTTTAAATGCTTTACAAAGGTTTGTAAAGGTTGTTGGGAGTTTAGGGTAAGTGTGAGAGACTTACCTAAGCTCGGAAGTAAGTTTCCCTTATTTTGCTCTTGAATATCGGCTTAGATATGAGCATGTTGTTTGCATGTTTTGGGGATAAATATGGTATGATTTAGTTACTGGTAATGCATGATTTTGAGTACATATGCAGGGGTTTGAAAGTATATTAAATGCTATTGAGCATTGGTTTTCATTCCGGTTGGGAATGGTGTTAGTGCATTGGCAATGAGATTTGCATATGTGTTGTTTATGAGATGATTGTAAAATAGTAAGTAAATGGTTTTGTAGATGATATATATTGGCTATGTGACATGGTGAAAACAATCGGATATAGTTGGCATGCCATAAAATTAGAAGTGCAATATAAAATATGAACAAAATCGATCATGGCCATGGGTCCTTGAGGTATGGCGGTTTGGGGTATGTGGTTTAACTAGGCAACCCAAATTGATGGTGATCTTGCGGTTTAACTAGGCAAGGTTGGTACTCTTGCGGTTTAACTAAGCAAGGGTGAAATTTCGCGATTTAACTAGGCGAGGGTGTCAAATCTTGCAATTTAACTAGGCAAGGTTTGGGATATCATGCGGTTTAACTAGGCATGCTATGAGAGATCCGTGTATCCGATATGCATATATGATAGAGGTCGTCTATCCGGGTCACTATAATTGCTAATATATGAAAAAGATCATGTAATGATTCTTATATTAAGTGCTTTGGGATTTAAGCATGGTTTGATTAAAATGCTTTGGGATTTTAGCATTAAATGTTTATGATGTTATGAATATCATTATGTTTTGATTCGGTTAGAATCATGAGGAAGTTCTTTGTAAGTAAACATGTTTTGGGAAAAACAAACATATGTTTTTAAATGAATGTAAATGCATCATTGTTTATGATCATCCTCACTAAGCATGTGTACTTACACTCTCTTTTTCCTAATGATGCAAAGCATTGAAGTTCGGGCAGCAAAGGCAAGGTTTGCAAGTATCCAAAAGACAAACTATTTTTGAGTATGAACTCGGTTCATGTTTCCGGTTAATAAGGCAATGTGTTCGCCAAGGTTTTTGGGAGTTGTAATTCTGTTTTCTTATAGATGTTGAGTATTCTTTCTAAGTTGGTTTTTGAGGATAGTTGATATTGCTAAGCTTGATATCAATACTTGTTTGAAGTAGTGGATGAATGGTGGCTTAGGTATGCATCTAAAGCTTTCTTGTTGTTTGCTTTGTTGCGATGGTTTGAGCGAGTTTTGTATGCCATGTTAAGTGTGTTGGAACGTTGCTTATGCTGGGAATGGCTTAAATGTGCATTTTGGTATGTTGGTAAAGTGATATAGGGAGCATGCCTCTAGAGTGGTCCTTTGAAAGCATGATGTTGTTATGGTTTTCTAATCTTAGTATAAATGATAGATTATGTATATTGTTGTGTTGTTATGTATGTTTGAAAGATGATAGGGGCCAATCGCATCTAGAATTGGGCGAAAAATCAGCTAATCTTGACATTACAGGCCCAGGCGTACTGATACGTGATGGATTGTATCAGTACGGCTAGGCAATTATGGTTGGGGCATTTCAGTATAGGCAGAGGTGTTTCGTATAGAGACAGGCAATCAAAGCTAGAGCGTATCGATATAGGCAAGGGTGTTTCAGTACGCTTTGTGATTACTATAATTTTACTTTTTGAAGATGAGCCCGCGTACCGAAACACCAATAGACCATATCGGTACGGTATGAAATGGTTTTAAACCATATTTTAAATTCGAAATAGTGTACCGGTACGGGCCTCACCATTTCAAAATGATGATTTCACAACCGTATCGATACGAATGTCGTTAATTCTATTAATGTCATGGAATGTTAGTTATGTTTTCTTTCGTTTTAGTCCCTCAATCTTGATTTGTTAATTATTTAAGCATGGATGATCATTTGAGGCTAAAATTTGTCATATAAGCATGAAATGAACTTAATTAAAGGTTGGTGACTTAAAAAGCTGAAAAGTCTTTCCAAATGGTTGAATTTACATTTTGGTCCCTAAGTTGTGTCGTGGCCAATTGGATATCGTTACGATGCGCGATTGAGATGAGTGCTCACCTTTGAACATTATGATCATGTATGAAGGCATTAACATATCTATATAAGATAAAAGAAAAAAATGGGCATGTTTTTGGTTTAATCTTCCTTGTTTACTTCGGTAAACCTAATGTAGCTTGCTCGGTTTGGTCTCTCGACTAGGCCGGGTCGAGGGGGTTACAAGAATGGAACCCTTTTCATGAACCTTCTTATCTATTCGAGCATGAGGAGAATAGAACCTACCTATCCATTCGGGCATGAGGAGAATGGAACTCTTTTTTGAACCTGCTTAACTATTCGAGCATGAGGAGAATAGAACCTGTCTATCTATTCGGGCATGAGGAGAATAGAACCTTTTTTAACCTGCTTATCTATTCGAGCATGAGGAGAATAGAACCTGCTTATCTATTCGAGTATGAGGAGAATAGAACCTACCTATCCATTTGGGCATGAGGAGAATGGAACCCTTTTTGAACATGCTTATCTATTCGAGCATGAGGAGAATAAAACCTACCTATCCGTTCAAGCGCGAGGACAATGGAGCCTTTATTTTTCAGCACAACGCCTATCGTTCAGGCATAAGGAGAATGGAACCTTTATTTTTCAACAACCGCCTATCCATTTAGGCATAAGGAGAATGAAACCTTGTTTTGACGTTCAACATCCAGTTTGCAGTCCGGATAAAAAACCAATTCCTTTTTTGTTCTTTGCTCTATTTCTCGTTTCTCTAAAATGAGTAAAGAGAGGCAGTTGTTGTCACTGAATTTTAGTCGTCCTTATTTTATTCGGTTTAGTTTACTTCGTATATTATATTTTGTAGTAGTAGTCTTATTAGATATAAAACCCAAAAAATCAAATAAATAGTCCAATTACAATAAAGGCCCAAGTTTGGCCCATTATATATATATTTATTATTTTATAATATTATTAAGGAAACTGGATTATTCTTGTAGATCACACAAAATCCGTATTATGTCAAATATGGTAAGATTACAAGAGATCCCGCTCGACAAGTATGGAAAGTCAAGTTATGGGCGAAGGATTCCTTACTATGGACTTATGGCACAATTCTGATAGGATCCAAGAATTTTCGGTTGAAGGTGTCTTCTTAAGTATTGACCGTCTTTCAATTATCTTTCCAACGCATCTTGAAACGCCTCAATCAGACGTCGGAAGCTCAAGATATGCTCGTTTTACTGAAGACAGCGCGTGCAGAAAAACCGTATACGGGTTCAATACGGGATTTTGATCTTAATACGAATTTTCAATTGATTTATTGATTATTTAAAATTAAAATCACGCTTATATATTTCTCCATTTGTTTAGTATTATATTGAATATGGTTTGATTCCTTTCCATGTATACCAAGCATAAAAAGGAAATATGTTTTACGATTTTTAGGTTTTTAGGGTTTTTGAAGCCTATAAATAGGCTTCTTTCTATTGTAAACTCACTCACACAACTCACAACACATTTCATTCATCACCATTCACCATGCTCCTCTATAATCATCACCACGCCATTCTTGATCCGAGAGTTGTAAGAGAAGCAAGAATTTTGTACTGAATCTTTGTTGGAAATACAAGAAGCAAGCATTCTCTTTTCGGTATTCCTTCTTTTACTGTCTTTATTTTATTTTTTCATATTCTTGTTTCTAATATTTTGAAAAAAGGGGAAAACATTCAAATATGTTCTTGGGGTTTTTAAGCTTTTAATTGAAAAAAAAACACCAAAGAGAAAGTGGCTTTATGTTTTGAAAGATCAAAGTATGGTTTTGGGGAAGAACTGACGATGAACACATGATGAATGCATGGTTTTGATCCAAAAGTTTTTAAAGGAAAAAAAAGGTGTTTCTTAAAGTTAGGTTTTATACCCACATGTTTTAAAATAAAATGGGTAAATTACACTCATTAAGTCTCTCCGCCCCATTTTTTCTTTATTCAGCAAAATATCACATTTTCAAAAGTTTCAAAATGGTCACCATTTTCAAAAATTTGGCTTCTGATTTTTAATTCTTTTCGATTTTGGTCACCAAATTTGTTTCCCTTTTCAATTCAAGAAATTTTTAATTGCCATCTTATAAATATTTAATTCTATTTAATTTATTTCTCTTTTTGTGCCTTGTTAGTTTTATAAAATATCCTTTAAACTCTCAAATTGAAATATTAGGTTAAATAAAATTCTTAGGTTTTAATCTCAAGAGCTTTAGGTTTAGGTCCTTTAAGTTTAAAATTTACCCTTGTGAAGAGCCTTTAGATTAGATCCCTTACAATAATCTTTCTTCGTTGTAAACTTAATAAATAAACACTTAACCAAACTTGAACCCTGTAAATAAAACTCACATAGACTCTTAGGTAAAATTTTAAATTTAATAAAACACACTAAACTACATTTGAACCCCAATAGATAAAATTTAATTAGACAATTTTTAGGGTTAATAATCTTCAACTTAGAAAAATAAAAGGTTTCAACACAATAATTAATTTTGTGACTGCTTGTTTAAAAAGTGGAACCTAATCAATGTGGTGTCCTATCAAATGGAGGTGACGGGTTAGCGTCAGAAATGTTAGCGGTGATTAGAGTTCACTCTCCGAATGGTGGGGCCGTTAAAATGAAATCATACTCATAAATGGACAATAAATTAAATTTCATATGAACTTGAAAATTATGACGTCAAAACATTTTGTAATAGGCTAGGTACCAATTTTTTGGCATTGTGGGGGTACTAACCCTTCCCATGCAAAACTGACTCTTGAAACCGTTTTTGTGTTTTTCGTAGACCAAAAATGTTGTTTTAATAAAATAAAATGATTTTATTAAAATGACCCATTTTAGGTGATCCAATCACACCTTATAAAAAGATTGGTGGCAACTCTGTTGTTTTTTTCTTTTATCTAAAAAAACCGTCGAGACCCTTAAAAAAGGTTGCGACAATGGGTCCACTAAAAGCCCATTTAGACATGCACGCCTTCAACCCAACAAAACAACCATAAAATAAGATTAAATAAAATTTCACAAGTTAAAATATTTGATTATGGGATTTTGAATAGTATTATATTGCTTAATTTCAATTTTAGAACTTTTAACCGGTTAAAATTCCAACGGGTCCACTATAAAGCCCATTTAGACACGCTCGCCTTTAACCCCACAAAATGGTCGAAAATAAGATTAAATAATATTTTATATCTTAAAATATTTATTAATGGGATTTTGAACAAGATTATATAGCTTAACCTCATTTTCATAAATTTTTACTCACTTAAAATTCCAACGGGTCCACTGTAAAGCCCATTTAGACATGTATGCCTTAAACCCAACAAAACGGCCACAAAATAAGATTAAATCAAATTTTATGATTTAAAATATTTGATCACGGGCTTTTGAATATGATTATATAGCTTAACATTAATTTTAGAATTTTTTACTCGGTTAAAATTCCAACGGGTCCACTGTAAAGCCCATTTAGACATGCACGCCTTAAATCCCAACAAAAAGGCCACAAAATAATATTAAATCAAATTTTATGACTTAAAATACTTAGTTATGGGCTTTTGAACATGATTATACAGTTTAATCTCAATTTTAGAACTTTTTACTCTTTTAAAATTCCAACAGGTCCACTTTGAAGCTCACTTAGACATGCACGACTTAAACCCCAACAAAACATCCGAAAAATAAGATTAAATCAAATTTTATGACTTAAAATATTTAGATATGGGCTTTTGAACATGATTATATAGCTTATCTTCATTTTTAGAACTTTCTACTCGGTTAAAATTCCGACGGGTCCACTCTAAAAGCCTATTGAGAGATGCACATCTTTAACCCAACAAAACGACCACAAAATAAGATTAAATCAAATTTTATGAGTTAAAATATTTGATTATGGGATTTTAAATATAATTATATAGATTAAACTCAATTTTAGAACTTTTACTCGATTAAAATTCCAACAGGACCACTATAAAGCCCATTTAGACATGAATGACTTAAACCCCAACAAAATAGATGCAAAATAAGATTAAATCAAATTTTATGAATTAAAATATTTAGTTATGGGCTTTTTAACATGATTATATAGCTTAACCTCAATTTTAGAACTTTTTACTAGGTTAAAATTCCAACGAGTCCACCGTAAAGCCCATTTAGACATACACACCTTAAACCCCAACAAAACGGAAGAAAAATAAGATTAAATCAAATTTTATGAATTAAAATATTTTATTATGGGATTTTTAATATGATTATATTGCATAACCTCAATTTTAAAAATTTTTAATCGGTTAAAATTCCAACGGGTCCACTATAAAGCCCATTTAGACATGCACGCCTTAAACCCCACAAAACAACCAAAAAATAAGATTAAATAAAATTTTATAACTTAAAATATTTAGTTATGGATGTTTGAACATGATTATATAGCTTAACCTCATTTTCATAAATTTATACTCAGTTAAAATTCCAACGGGTCCACTATAAACTCCATTTAGACATGCACGCCTTAAACCCAACAAATCGACCACATAATAAGATTAAATAAAATTTTATGATTTAAAATTTTTTATTATGGTATTTAAATGTGATTATATAGCTTAACCTCAATTTTAGAATTTTTTACTTGGTTAAAATTCCAACGGGTCCACTATAAAGCACATTTAGACATGCACGCCTTAAACCCCAACAAAATAGCCGTAAAATAAGATTAAATCAAAATTATGACTTAAAATATTTAGTTATGGATTTTGAACAAGATTATACAGTTTAACCTCAATTTTAGAACTTTTTACTTATTTAAAATTCCAACGGGTCCACTTTAAAGCCCACTTAGACATGCAAGCCTTAAACCCTCAACAAAACGACCGACGGGTCCACTGTAAAGCCCATTGGGACATGCACACCTTAAACCCATTTTTAGAACATGCACACTTTAAAGCCCACTTGGACCCACTTTTGAACATGATTATATAGCTTATCTTCATTTTTAGAACTTTCTACTCGGTTAAAATTCCGACGGGTCCACTATAAAGCCCATTGAGACATGCACACCTTAAACCCAACAAAAAGACCACAAAATAATATTAAACCAAATTTTTTGAGTTAAAATATTTGATTATGGGCTTTTAAATATGATTATATAGCTTAAACTCTATATTAGAACTTTTTACATGGTTAAAATTCTAACGGGTCCACTATAAAGCCGTTTAGACATGCACACCTTAAACCCCAACAAAATGGTTGCAAAATAAGATTAAATCAAATTTTATGAATTAAAAAATTTAATTATGGGCTTTTGAACATGATTATACAACTTAACCTCAGTTTAAGAACTTTATACTCATTTAAAATTCCAACCGGTCCACTATAAAGCCCATTTAGATGTGCACGCCTTAAACCCCAACAAAACGGAAGAAAAATAAGATTAAATCAAATTTTATATATTAAAATATTTAGTTATTGGCTTTTGAACATGATTATATAGCTTAACCTCATTTTCAGAACGTTTTACTATGTTAAAATTCCAACGTATCCACTGTAAAGCCCATTTAGACATGCACGCCTTAAACTCCAACAAAATGGCCGCAAAATAATATTAAATCAAATTTTATGACTTAAAATATTTAATTATGAGCTTTTGAACATGATTATAAAGTTTAACCTCAATTTTAGAACATTTTACTTAGTTAAAATTCCAAAGGGTCCACTATAAAGCCCATTTAGACATGCACGCCTTAAACCCCAACAAAACGACCGCAAAATAATATTAAATCAAATTTTATGAGTTAAAATATTTGATTATGGGCTTTTCAATATGATTATATAGCTTAAACTCAATATTAGAACTTTTTACTCGGTTAAAATTTCAACGAGTCTGTAAAGCCCCAATTTTTGGGCTTAGCGGTTTTGAGGCTTATTAGACGGTCCGGTGGACTAGGTTAGAGATTCGAGTAGGATTTGGGACCGTATATTTCTTAGTAAGATAAAAATATGGAAAAATGGTTAAAATTATCTTTTAATATATGATTAATATTGGTGAAATCAATTTTTGAAAATGAGATTTGGAAGTGTGACATTTTGGCTAGTGACCAAAATGCGATTTTTGAAAACTGTTTTTAAAGGTGACTAAAATGAAAAGGATCAAATTCTTATAATCCTTAAGGAGCTATTTTACCAAGTTTTGATGGTGATTTCTCCCTTCAATTAAATCATTTTAACATGTGTTTTAAAGGATAATAAAAAGAGATTTTAGATATTAAAGTTAGTTATTTGGTTTTAAGGAAAATTGACGTAACTTTTCTCTCAATTTTTCTCTCCACTTCTTTTCTTCCAAACACTCAAGTTTTCATAAAAAATCCAGAGCTGAGAGATCATTTTACTCAGACTATTGATTTGTAATTGATTCTTTAACTTTGATTTACAAAACCTCATTGAAATCTTGTGTTTTCCTAGCTTTAAACAAACCAATTGAGGGAGAAATCACACAATAGGGTTAAGGTCCATGATCTCCTCTATTGAATGGTTCTTTATTGATATTCCCAAGTGTTTGATCCTTGATTTATGGTTTATAATCTGATTTTGTGTTTTTATATTGAATTAATTGGATGAAAGTGATGAAATAGTGAAAGATCCGAATTGGATCTATTTCTCAGTGATGTGGATTATTTTATCATATATTGGATGCATAATAATGTTTATAAGTTGTTTTTAACAATGGAATCCCGAAACTCTTGAATCTCTAATTATTTAGGTTGTTAGAATTGTGTTTTTGTAGAGTTGTGGTGGTTGTTTAGTTGCTGGAAGTCTTTGGATGTATTGATTCTATTTTTAGGTGTTGATTGATGATATCGAAGGAGTTTAATTATTAGATTATGGTTGGGTTGTGTTTAGAAAGGATTAGATGATATTTTCGGTTATTGTGGTTGGGTAATTATGAAAGGAATGTGAGAATCCGTGAAGGATTGACGTTGCAGGGTTTTGAATGCATTGGGATGAACTAATCCTCTGTTGTAATGTGGTTAAAATAGGGGAGGTTGATCCGGAAGTAATCGGTGAAGCTTTGGAGGCTTTAGACACTTAATTTCGCATCAATGAATCGAAGGTTCGCGTATCGTTGAGTGAGTGAGAACGTGGATTCCAACTTTGGAATGTTTTAAAGGTGGTTTATGGGAGTTTAAACTTAGCTTGATATGTTGGTTTAAACGCGGAAGTAAGTAAATGTGGTTTTTCTCTCTCGATCGTGCTAGTGTGAAATGGTTTTTATGCACTTGTTTTGATTTACAACAAGCCTATTGTTTAAGCATGTTTTAAAGTATTTAAGATACTATTTTTAAGCTTGAGATGCTGAAGGATGCACATGGCAAGTGATCCTTGTAAGTATATGGTTTATACTTGTGTTTTAAAGCATGGTTGTTGATTTATAAAATTGGTTTGGTTAATGCTTGTTGAAATAGTGAGGTAATGGTAAATGGTTAATTATATTGGAAAGTGATGTGGTTTAAAAATTGTTATTAGATATAGTTGGTCAGCCATAGGATTGATAGTGCACTATAATAAGTCACCTTGGATGTTGAGGGGTTTAGATCCGTGTACCGAAAACTCCATCCAAGTACCCAAATGGTAGAGAGGTTTTATAGTACCGTATACTCCCGTTAGTGGATTAAGCATCTAACCGAGGTAAGGGGTTGGTGTCCCCGTGGGTTGAAAGTGTACCCAATTGTTTAGGTACCGCGATTGTGATTGTATCGCTATTTTCGGTTGAGATGGCTTGAATTGTTGGGAGAACACTTGTTGAATTTGTGTATTTGATGAACTATTTTGGTAAAGGTACTTGGTTAATGATCACTTGTGAGCCAATATAATTGTTGATGTATCATTGAAAATTTTATGTTGTATAATGTGATTTATACATGTTTACTCTTTAAGCTTTGCATATGGTTGTCATGCATGGAAGGCTTAAATTGAGGTTGAGCAATGGAACTTGTTGTTGGTTAATGATACATGTTGCATATAGTTTAATCTGCTGGTTTTAAAGATGTTAAGTGCATGGTTTTTAAAGGCATGATAATGTTTTAAGAGATGATTGAAATGAGATTTCAATGTAATATTGAGAAATGTTTTAATGCATTGATGGTTTGTTGTTTTTTAGCACTCCTCACTAAACCTAGTGTGCTTATGGTCTCTTTGTCCATCAATGCAGAGAATTAAAAGCTTGGAAGGCAGGGAGAAGCAAGGGATTGGTACAAGACTTTGTAACCAAAGTATGTTTTGAATTAGACTATAAGTAATAAGGGCAATGGGGGTTTTCGTTGTTATTTGGGAGATGTTTTGTTGAACTCCATGTTTGAGCAAGTTTGTCTAGCTGCTCTTGTGTTGTAAATGACCTTTGTGGTTCAATTTTGGTGATGGTTTGGAGTTTCATGTTTTACTTGAATGGTTTTCTAGGTTGCATGCCTATAGATTTACATTTGATGCAAGATGCTGCAAATTGATGTTGAATCTGTGATGTTATGTTGTGGTCTAATTCTAAATTGTGTTGGTTGTGTTTTAGGAGCATGTTAGAATGTTTTGGTAAGGTTGAAAGCATGTTAAACCAGTAGAAAATGACATTACAAGCCTATGTGTATCGGTACGCAATGGACCGTATCGGTACGGATAGGCAAAATAGGTATGTGCGTATCGGTATGCAATGGACCGTATCGGTACGCAATGGACCGTATCGGTATGTGCGTACCGGCACAGGGTAAGGTGTATCAATACGGGAACTCATTACTAGAAAGTTACTTTTTGGGAAAAACTCGTGTACTGGAACACCTAGGGCTCTTACCGGTACGGCTTTATTATTTTGCAAGCTAACGTGGCGTACCAATACGGTACACTATGTACCAATACGGGTGGCTACTTCATATCGGTATGGCTGTGATCATATCGGTACTGGTGGCTGTTTTTATAGGTAATGTCATGGATTTCAGTTTCTAGTCTCTTACGTTTTGGTCCCTCAATATTGTGGATGCAATTGAATAAGTTTGGATGATTGTTTTGAGCTAATTTTTGACGTGTAAGAACATAACCTATCTAATTAAAGGATGGTAACCTAAAATTGGGCTAAGTCCTCATAATTTTTAGAATTTTCAATTTGGTCCCTAAACCGTGTATATGACCAATTGGATGTCAATTCAATGCCTGATTGAGTTGGGTTTTCACCAAAAATCAGTATGCACATATAGGATAAAAATTAGCATCTAGATAAGATAAAAGAAAAAAATGGTCAAGTTTCAGGCTTAATTTTTTACTGTTTACTTCGGTAAATCTAATGCAGCTCGCTCAGTTCGGTCTTACGACTAGGCCGGGTCGAGGGGGTTACATTTGGTGGTATCAAAGCTAGGTTTGCGATAATTGGGAGTTGGTATGATTGTTGTGATGTTATTGTGAGTTTTTATCTGATGTTTGATATGCACGTTGATTTTAATATGCACGGTTGTTGCTTTATGCCATGTTGGGGGAAATTTGGTAAACCTATTGCCTTATTATTATAGTGAAATGTTATGATTTTGAAATGGAAGTCTTGGATCCTTTCTTGAACCTGGCCTAATTATTTTGTATTTGAATGATTATCATGCCTTAGAAAATATGTTATGTTACGACCGAAAGGAGAAATAAGAACTAGCGTAAAGCTGTTGCCTTTGGGCAGTGAGTTGAGGAGAGTGTTATGTCTCATGGGGTTTTTACCCTGAGGTATGTACCGCCTATGCCGGTTGGGCCAGTGTTGGGTGATATAATACCTTGATATACGTGATGTTTTGAGCTTTTAAGTTGTTTTCGCTGGAGTGCGTGTCTTTGCATCGGCTGTTGGGCAAATGAGGTTACCATTGGAATATCCCTATAGTTTGGGAGGAATTGTGTACCGTAGGTTGTCACCCGAGGCATCCGAGACATGTATGACCAGTGTTGTTCAAGTTATAGAGCGAATGGGGTGTATTGGCACCCGTAGGTTGGGATGTGTTGAATCCCTGTTGCATGATGATGTTTTTAGTTGGTGGACAACTATATTTACGGGCGTGGAACACCATGATGTGGATTGGGAGTCTTTCTATGTTGTCTTTAAAATGAAGTGTCTGATGTTTAGACACTTGGATGAAAATGAACGAGAGTTTATGGCTTGGGGTCAGGGCCGTGTGTATGTGGCCGAGTTTAGGGTACAAATTGTTTGGTTGAGTCGGTATGCTACTGAACTGGTACCGATAGAGAAGTATCACAGTGACCGATTCTATTATGAATTGGTACAAGATGTTAAGGTGTATATGTTGCCTTCCGACTACACTGTTTTTGACGTGTTGGTACATGGGCGAAGTACATCAAGAAAAATCTAGGTTTATTGGTTTCGTGTGGGAGGTTTTGGCTCTGGAAAGAGAATTGCGGAATCTAGTTCCAGCAGTGTTCAGTTTGAAAAGAAGTGTGATAAAAGATATCACCCTAAGTTGAGTGGGGTGATGATAGTGTTGGGTGAGGACCATTGAGTTAGAGTATCCAGACTAGAACAATATTTAATACATGTTGGGCATGTAGATCGTATGATCTCATAAGGCGGGATTATCCGCATTTGATATATGGAGTGTAAACTCATGTGCTTGTCATTGTTAGCGGTTGTGGGAATTATGGTTTGAATGATTGTATTGTAAGTGTTATATGTGGAATGTAAGTGGTTAGTTCTTCGGGTGAGATGGTTGTTGCGAGAAGGATGGTTGAAAATGTCCTTTGATGAGTTAAGGTCTTGCTGATGCGGTTGTTTTGTTGGAGTTGTTGCTCCATGGTTTTTGATGTAATCCGGGTTTGGATTAGTGCCTAGAACACGAGCTGTGGTTGATTTTGAATCCTAGCGGTTGCCTTGAAACTTGTTGATGATTACGATGTGGTAATCACGGGTGAGAATGCTAATTCTTGTTTAATATTGTTTTGGAGCTGGAGGTGAGTCATTTGGTGGATTTTGGTTGAAAGTTATTCCTAGCCTATGTTATGAATCCGGGGTCAAATGAAGTTCATTCTCAGGATATTCGTATGATATGTGAGTTTATGGGTCTTTTTTAGGGAATGGTCGGGCTTGCCATTGGATTGAGAGGTTGAGGTTGGCATTGAGTTGTATGAAAAGCATAGTTCTAGTGTTAATTATTCTTTTTGCATGGCTCGAAAGAGTTGAAGAGGTTAAGGACACAACTTTAGGATTTGGTTGATCAAGGGTGTATTAGGCATAGTGTTTCTTCAGGGGCTACCCCGATGTTGTTGTGGAAAAAAGGATGGCACAATGCGGATGTGCATTGGTTTTTGATAGCTAAACAAGTTGATGTTCTGTTGATCAGTTTAGGGATGCTTTAGTGGTTTGTAAGATTGGTTTGAGGTATGGGTGTTATCTGTTGAATGTAAAGGATGTGGTTGTGTTTAGATTTGCCTTCTATAAAGGGTACAATACTGTGCGTTCTTGGTTATGTCGTTGGTTTGATCAATGCATGGGTTGCGTTCATAGTTATAATGAGTTGGGCAGTCCATGAGTTTTTGGGTCAGTTGGTTGTTGTGCTTAATGATGGTATTTCCGTGTACAGAAGCACCGAGAAGGTTTTGATCGATAAGTATGGATTGTTTAGTAGATTTTTGGGGAGAGTCCATGAATGTTGCTCTTTGTTTGGGAAACACGAGTTTTGGGTATGTTACAAAGAATTCTGGTTCTGAGAATGTTATTAGTAAGTGTGAACAGATAAACATGCATACATATGTTCACACTTACAGATGACTGATTGTGAAATCGATAAACATGCACAATGCAAAAACAATATGGTTTTGATCGATATGTATATGTAAATATGTTACTAAATGCATACATTTGGGAATAACATTAGAGGATTTGCATGTATACACATAGACATGTATGAGGGCATATAAGTAATCATGCATACATATGTTCACACTTACAGATGACTGATTGGAAATCGGTGGAGTGATGGAGTAAGTAAGGTAGCATATGTAGGTAGTTTTGGTAATATGGTTCTTGGAGTTCTCAAGGTTTTAAGAGGATGTTAGATATTGATTCTTGGGAGATTGGCATGTGCTAGTTTTTGAGCGACCAAAGTTAGAGTTGACAGTTTGTGGGTTTGCTAGATCCAGTTTTTAGCATCGAGGGTTGTTGAGATTGTAGTATTGCAAGTGAAGTGTGTGGCTTATGCATCTAGATGGTTAAGGGTGCATGAGCGCTTTTGCCCTACGCATGATGTGAAGCTTGCCGCGATGGTGGCTGTTTAAATGTTTTAAAGACACCAATTTTATGATTAGGAGTGTGTTGTGTATACGGATCATTTGAGGTTAGAAAAAAATTGAATGATGATTTGAGTCTTTGACAACTTGGATGGTTGGAGTTGTGTACAAGTTATAGTTTGATGATTGAATATCGTCTGAGCTAAGGTTGTAGCCAATGCCTTGTATATGAGAGTTGCAATGGAGTTGAGATGTTGTTTACGCGATTGAGTATGATGCGTGGTAGAGGCTTGATGGCTGAATTGTAAGTGAGGTCATTCGGGTCACAGTTGATTAGAGAAGGGTAACTTTGTGATGATGTATTAGTACCGCATGTTCAAGTTGAAGGAAGGAAATCTGATGGATTTTCACGTTAATGATGGAAAGGTGTTGTGTTTTGAAGATCGAAAAATGGTGTCTCTCGATGTTGTGTTGAGGTGTGCTGTTTTGTTTGAGGCGCATGCCAATTCTTGTGTTATAAATCTTGGTAATACCAAGACATATCAAGGTTTGGAAGGGGGATTGCTGTTGGGTTGGTCTAAAAGAGGATGTAGCTAGTTTGCTGCTCAATGCATGGTGTGTCAGCGAGTAAAAGCTGAGCATTAGTTTCTTTTCGGATTGTTGTAACTGTTGAGGATACCGCAATGGAAGTGGGAAAGAATCACCATGGATTTTGTGTATGGGTTGCCTTTGACACCGACCGAAAAGGATTCCATTTGGGTGATTGTTGATTGAGTTGTGAAGTGTGCGCACCTTTGTGGCTATGTTGGTGATGTGTGCTTTGGATAGTTGGCAGATTTGTGCATGGCGGGTTGGTGTGGTTATTCAATGTGCCTGTGTCCATAGTGTGGATGGAAATCCGTGGTTTATAGCGAGGTTTTGGGGGTGTTGTTTTGAGCTTGAGTGAATGGTTGAGTTAAGTTCTTCGTATCATTCCCAGACGGATAGTCAGTCAAAGCGTGTAATTCAGGTTTTGAAGAATATACTGAGTTGTGTGATTTTGAGTTTCGAGAACGTGTGGAAAGAAAATGTCTTCAATAGGGAATTGCTTTTATAGCAATTATCAGGCATGTATGCAGATGGCATCGTACGAGGCGTTGTGTGGCAAGGAGTGTTGTACGCTCGTGTGTTGGGCTGAAGTTGGGGAAAGCATCTTTCCTTGCCTGATGTATTGAGAGGCACAAACGAAAAGTGAAATTGATATGTTAGTGCTTGAAAGTGGCTCGGATCGTTAGAAATCCTACGCGAATTGGAGGCGTAGCGGTATAGAGTATGTTGTTGATGATCGGGTGATCATGTTGGTGTCGCCTTGGGAGAAGGTGACGTGTTTTTAGCAAAAAGAAAGCTTAATTGAGGTTTTGTAGACCATACGAGATTGTTGAGTGTGTGAGTCCTGTTGCTTATTGTTTAGGGTTATCTCCTGTGTTGGAGGGGTTCCATGATGTGTTTTATGTGATGATGTTGCGAAGGTATCAGTTGGATTCCTCGCATGTTGTGCCGGTGGAAGGTATTGTGTTGAGATCTGAGTTATCTTGTGTGAAGGATCTGGTGGAGATCCTTGGTACCAACAGTAAGGTTTGGCGTGGCAAAACGGTTGAGCTTGTTAAGGTGTTGTGGAGACACCGTAGTGTTAGGAAAGCCACGTAAGAATGTAAGTCGGAGATGTTGGAGCAGTTTCTACTTTGGTTCCTCCAGGGAAAATTTTGGGGATGAAATTTCTTAAGTGGGGAAGAGTTATAACGCCCTGGTTTTTGGGCCTAGTGGTTTTGAGGCTTATTAGACGGTCCGGTGGATCCGGTTAGAGATTTTAGTCAGATTCGGGACTGTATATTTTTTGGTAAGATAAAAATATGGAAAATGGTTAAAATTCATCTTTTAATATATGACTAATATTGGTGAAATCAATTTTCGAAAATGAGATTTGGAAGTGTGACATTTTGGCTAGTGACCAAAATGCATTTTTGAAAACTGTTTTAAAGGTGACTAAAATGAAAAGGGTCAAATTCTTTGAATCCTTAAGGAGCTATTTTACAAAGTTTTTACTGGTGATTTCTCCCTTCAATTAAATCATTTTAACATGTTTTTTTAAAGGAAAATAAAAAGAGATTTTAGATATTAAAGTTAGTTATTTGGTTTTAAGGAAAATTGGCGTAACTTTTCTCTCAATTTTTCTCTCCATTTCTTTTCTGCCAAACACTCAAGTTTTCATAAAAAACCAGAGCTGAGAGATCATTTTACTCAGACTATTGATTTGTAATTGATTCTTTAACTTTGATTTACAAAACCTCATTGAAATCTTGTATTTTCCTAGCTTTAAACAAGCCAATTGAGGGAGAAATCACACAATAGGGGTAAGGTCCATGATCTCCTCTATTGAATGGTTCTTTATTGATATTCCCAAGTGTTTGATCCTTGATTTATGGTTTATAATCTGATTTTGTGTTTTTATATTGAATTAATTGATTTAATTGGATGAAAGTGATGAAATAGTGGAAGATTCCATTCAGAATATCGATCTTCCAAGAGGTGTTCAACTCAAACAAGAGGAGGCTCCTCAAGAGGTTCCGGGTCCCCAACCTCCACACGCTCCGATTGGCCAACCTAATCATGATGCTCTTATGGCCTACCTCAACGAGCAATTCTCATCTTTGCCCACTACAATGAATTACGGGTTTGCCGCAATTGATACTCGATTCTAATCCTTAGAGGAAAGGGTTGTGGCTACTAAGAACCGTTAAAACTCAACAGACATCAATCTTATGGCTTTTCATGGTGAGTGGGGACATTCCCTTAGCACCCATGTCAATGATGAAGATGAAGAGGATGAAGAAGAAAGAGACGATGGAAACGATCCTTAGGCATATTGCACATCATCTCATATCATATTAGGACTAGTTTATGCATATTTGTTTTTGTTTTATGGACCCCTATGCTTTGATTTTGTTTGGTTTATGCTTTTTTTAGGATTTTAGTTGGATTTGATTATGCTTTGAATTATGCTTTATATTTAAATGAATATGTTGTTTGATTTATATTGCTTGGAGTTATTTGATTACATTAAGTTTATATCACATTGATTTTGATCTAACAAAAAGGGGGGAGAAGTTTTTGAGCCTAAATTTTTCAAACTTTTTCAGTCTTAAATTAAGGGAGAGTAATTTTCAGTTTTCAAAGATACTTAAAATTTTCACTTTGGTTTTGTTATATCAAAAAGGGGGAGATTGTAAAACCTATATTCGATTTTGATATAACAAATTGTTTAAAGACCAAATTGTAAAAGAAAATACATTTTTAAGTACTCAAAAGTCTCATATAATGACAAGAAAATTTTCTTTTAAGCCCAAACCTTAAACCCAAAGTTCTTCTAAGTGTTTTCAAGCCAAAATATACAAATACACCCAGGCGTATCAATACGCCCCTTGGTGTTTCAATACGGATTTTTGTCACTGGAATTTTGTTTTGCAATCTGTATCGATACGGCCTTGCATGTTTCGATATGACCTTCATCTGGGCAAGTGTTTTAAGCCAGGGGTTTCGATACGGCCTTGCCCGTTTCGATACGGCCTTCATCTGGGCACATGTTTTAACTTAGGCATTTCGACACGGCCTTGTCCATTTTGATACGACCTTCATCTGGGTTTAAGGATTTGCTTAAGCGTACCGATACGGTCACCACAGTATCGGTACGGTGTGTCGAGATCTTCAAGATCTTCGCATTAAATTTTTCGACCGTTACCTTGTCAGTTATTGGAATCCTAAACTTTTAATTTTCAGTTACCCGTACTGATACGCCCCTAGGCGTACTAATACCATTTTCATCTCAGATTCCAGTGAGCAAAATTCGAATCGATACGGCTATTCCATTTCAATACGCCCCAAATTTTACACCACGGCCATTTCGATATGCCCTCCCACGTATCGATACGCTACTACACAATGGCTATATTCTTCTTGTAACAAGTATCGACACAGGACTTCGTGTACTAATACGGATGGTTAGCAGGCATCATTTATTGCTAGAAATCAGCTCTTCAACGACTATATTCAATACTCCAACAACCCAAACGGCTAGAAATCAATGAGAGGGTATAAATACAAGTCTCCAAAGCTACTACAACTACTATTGAACATTCATTGAACACATTCAAGTATTCAAGAAAAATCCAACCCTTTGAGCTCTTAGAGTCAAATCCTTGTACCCAACTTGTGTATTTCATTGTAATCTTTTATTTCAAGTTTGGGGTTGAGTGTTCTTGTAAATTGGGCAAATATTTACCTTGTGAGGACTTTATCCTTTTGTCATTTTCTTTCTTGTAAAGAGTGAGTCTTGATCAAGTTTTAGGTAGAAAGCTTTGATCGATTGTAATGGTTGCCTCCTTAGCCTAGAAAAGGGGAAGAATTCAATAGTGAATTGGTTAAAAACCTTAGTGGGAGCTAAGGTAGTGGATGTAGAGCTTGTTAAAAGCTTGAACCACTATAAATCCTTGTGTCTTCAATTTTTAATCTTCCAATTGCTTCCCTTTATTTTTTAAATCGTCAATTCACTACCCTCTTAGCCTTTCGATTTCAATTGATCATCCCAATAGTTATATATCTTAACCTCATTCTCAAAAAATTTTACTCGGTTAAAATTCCAACTGCTCCATTGTAAAGCCCATTTAGACATGCACGCCTTAAACTCCAACAAAATGGCCGTAAAATAAGATTAAATAAAATTTCATAAGCTCAAATATTTGATTATGCGCTTTTGAATATGATTATATAGCTTAGCCTCTTTTGAAAACTTTCTTCTCGGTTAAAATTCTAACGGGTCCACTATAAGCCCATTGAGACATGCACACCTTAAACCTAACAAAACGACCACAAAATAAGATTAAATCAAATTTTATGCATTAAAATATTTGATTATGGAATTTTAAATATGATTATATAGCTTAAACTCAATTTTATAACTTTTTAATCGGTTAAAATTCCAACGGGTCCACTATAAAGCCCATATAGACATGCACGCCTTAAACACCAACAAAATGGTCGCAAAATATGATTAAAACAAATTTTATGAATTAAAATATTTAGTTATGGGCTTTTGAACATGATAATACAGCTTAACCTCAATTTTATAACTTTGTACTCGGTTAAAATTCCAATGGGTCCATTGTAAAAGCCTATTTAGACATGCACACCTTAAACCCCAACAAAACGGAAGAAAAATAAGATTAAATCAAATGTTATGAACTAAAATATTTTATTATGGGCTTTTGAATATGATTATATTGCATAGCCCCAATTTCAGAACTTTTTAATCGGTTAAAATTCCAACGGGTCCACTAAAAATGCCATTTAGACATGCACACCTTAAACCCCACAAAACGGCAGAAAAATAAGATTAAATAAAATTTTATAACTTAAAATATTTAGTTATAGGATTTTGAACATGTTTATATAGCTTAACCTCATTTTCATAAATTTTTACAGGGTTAAAATTCTAACGAGTCCACTTTAAAGCCCATTTAGATATGCATGCCTTAAACCCAAAAAATCGGCCACATAATAAGATTAAATCAAATTTTATGATTTAAAATATTTGATTACGGGATTTTGAATGTGATTATTTAGCTTAACCTCAAATTTTCAATTTTTTTACTTGGTTAAAATTCCAACGGGTGCACTGTAAAGCCCATTTAGACATGCACGCCTTAAACACCCAACAAAACGGCTACAAAATAAGATTAAATCAAATTTTATGAACTAAAATATTTATTTATGGGTTTTTGATCAAGATTATACAATTTAACCTTAAATTTAGATCTTTTTACTCGTTTAAAATTTTATGATTTAAAATATTTGATTACGGGATTTTGAACTTGATTATATAGCTTAACTTCATTTTTGAACTTTATACGTGGTTAAAATTCCAACGAGACCACTGTAAAGCCATAGAGACATGCACACCTTAAATCCAGCAAAACGACAACAAAATAAGATTAAATCAAATTTTATGAGTTAAAATATTTGATTATGGGATTTTAAATATGATTATATAGCTTAAACTAAATTTTAGAACTTTTTACTCGGTTAAAATTCCAACGGGTCCACTATAAAGCCCGTTTAGACATGCACGCCTTAAACCCCAACAAAATGGTTGCAAAATACGATTAAATAAAATTTTATGAATTAAAATATTTATTTATGGGCTATTGAACATGATTATACAGCTTAACCTCAGTTTAAGAACTTTTTACTCATTTAAAAATCCAACGGGTCCACTACAAAGTCCATTTAGATAAGCACGCTTTAAACCCCAACAAAATGGAAGAAAAATAAGATTAAATCAAATTTTATGTATTAAAATATTTAATTTTGGGCTTTTGAACATGATTATATAGCTTAACCTCATTTTCAGAACGTCTTACTCGGTTACAATTCCAACTGCTCCACTATAAAGCTCATTTAGACATGCACGCCTTAAACCCCAGCATAATGGCCGCAAAATAATATTAAATCAAATTTTATGACTTAAAATATTTAATTATGAGCTTTTGAACATTATTATATAGTTTAACCTCAATTTTAGAACTTTTAACTCAATTAAATTCCAACGGGTCCGCTATAAAAGCCCATTTACACAAGCACGCCTTAAACCCCAACAAAGCGACCATAAAATAAGATTAAATCAAATTTTATGATTTAAAATATTTGATTATAGGCTTTTAAATATGATTATATAGCTTAAAATCAAAATTAGAACTTTTTACTCGGTTAAAATTTCCAACTGGTCTACTTCAAAGCCAATTTATACATGCACGCCTTAAACCCCAATAAAATGGTTGCAAAATAAAATTAAATCAAATTTTATGAATTAAAATATTTAGTTATGGGCTTTTTACTTGATTATACAGCTTAACCTTAGTTTAAGAACTTTTTACTCGTTTAAAATTCCAACGTGTCCACTGTAACAGCCCATTTAGACATGCACGCCTTAAACCCCAACAAAACAAAAGAAAATAAGATTAAATCAAATTTTATGAATTAAAATATTTAATTATGGGATTTTGAACATGATTATATAGCTTAACCTCATTTTTAAATTTTTACAAAACGGGTCCACTTTTAGACATGCACGCCTTTAAAACCCAAAAAAATAAAAAAAATAAGATTAAATCAAATTTTATGATTTAAAATATTTGATTATGGGCTTTTGAATATGATTATATAGCTTAACCTCAATTTTAGAATTTTTACTTGGTTAAAATTCCAATGGTCTACATTAGCCCATTTAGACATGCACGCCTTAAACCCCAACAAAATTTTAAATCAAATTTTATGAATTAAAATATTTAGTTATGGGCTTTTGATCAAGATTATACAGCTTAACCTTAGTTTAAGAACTTTTTACTCGTTTAAAATTCCAACGTGTCCACTGTAACGCCCATTTAGACATGCACGCCTAAACCCCAACAAAACAAAAGAAAATAAGATTAAATCAAATTTTATGAATTAAAATATTTAATTATGGGCTTTTGAATATGATTGTATAGCTTAAACTCATTTTCATAACTTTTTACTCGGTTAAAATTCCAATGGGTCCATTATAAAGCCCATTTAGACATGCACGCCTTAAACCCCAACAAAATGGTTGCAAAGTAATATTAAATCAAATTTTATGACTTAAAATATTTAGTTATGGGCTTTTGAAGATGATTCTTTATCTTAACATCATTTTTAGAAATTTTTACTCGGTTAAAAATCCAACGGGTCCACTGTAAAGGCCATTTAGACATGCACACCTTAAAACCCAACAATACGAAAGAAAAATAAGATTAAATCTAATTTTATGTCTTAAAATATTTAGTTATGGGCTTTTAAACATGATTATATACCTTAACCACATTTTCAGAACTTTTCACTTGGATAAAATTCTAACGGGTCCATTGTAAAGCCCATTTAGACATGCACGCCTTAAACCCCAACAAAATGGCCATAAAATAAGATTAAATCAAATTTTATGACTTAAAATATTTAGTTATGGGCTTTTGAAAATGATTATATAGTTTAACCTCAATTTTAGAACTTTTTAGTCAGTTAAAATTCCGACGGGTCCACTGTAAACCCATTAGACATGCACGCCATAAACCCCAACAAAACGGCCAAAAAATAAGATTAAATCACATTTTATAAATTAAAATATTTATTTATAGGCTTTTGAACATGATTATAAAGCTTAACCTCATTTTCAGACCTTTTACTCGGTTAAAATTCCAACGGGTACACGTGAAGCCCATTTAGACGTGCACGCCTTAAACTCCAGCAAAATAAAAAAATAAGATTAAATCAGATTTTATGACTTAAAGTATATAGTTATGGGATTTTGAACATTATTATATAGATTAACCTCTTTTTTTAAAAAAAATTACATCATATTTTATGACTTAAAATATTTAGTTATGGGCTTTTGAACATGATTCTTTAGCTTAACCTCATTTTTAGAAATTTTTACTCGGTTAAAATTCCAACGGGTCCACTTAAAGCCCATTTAGACATGGACGCATTAAAACCCAACAATACGAAATAAAAATAAGATTAAATCAAATTTTATTACTAAAAATATTTATTTATGGGCTTTTGAACATGATTATATACCTTAACCTCATTTTAAGAACTTTTTACTTGGTTAAAATTCCAACGGGACCAATATAAAGCCCATTTACACATGCACACCTTAAACCCCAACAAAATGGCCATAAAATAAGATTAAATCAAATTTTATGGCTTAAAATATTTAGTTATGGGATTTTGAAAATGATTACATAGTTTAACCTCAATTTTTGAACTTTTTAGTCATTTAAAATTTTGACGGTCCACTGTAAAGCCCATTTAGACATGCACGACATAAACCCCAACAAAACGGCCATAAAATAAGATTAAATCAAATTTTATAACTTAAAATATTTAGTTATAGGCTTTTGAACATGATTACATAGCTTAACCTCATTTTTTGAAATTTTTACTCGATTAAAATTCCAACGGGTCCACTATAAAGCCCATTAGACGTACACACCTTAAACCCCAGCAAAATAAAAAATAAGATTAAATCAGATTTTATGACTTAAAGTATTTAGTTATGGGATTTTGAACATGATTATATAGCTTAACCTCTTTTTCAAAAAAAATTTACAAAAAATTTTTTACTCCATTGTAAAAGCCATTTAGACATGCACGCCTTAAACCCCAAAAAATTGATAAGATTAAATCAAATTTTATAAGTTCAAATATTTGATTATGGGCTTTTGAATATGATTATATAGCTTAACCTCATTTGCAAAACTTTCTTCTCGATTAAAATTCTAACGGGTCCACAAGAAAGCCCTTTGAGACATGCACACCTTAAACTCAACAAAAAAGACCACAAAAAAATAAGATTAAATCAAATTTTATATGGTTAAAATATTTGATTTTAGGCTTTTAAATATGATTATATATCTTAAACTCAATTTTAGAACTTTTTACTCAGTTAAAATTCCAACGGGTCTAATGTAAAGTCCATTTAGACATTGAGAGCCTTAAAAAACCCTGGAAAAAAATAATGTTGGGCTTTGGTATTGGTTAAATCAAATTTTATGAATTAAAATATTTAGTTAAATGGGCTTTTGAACATGATTATACAGCTTAACCTCAATTTTAGAACTTTTTACTCGTTAAAATTGATATCATCACCTCCACTTTTCAAGCACTTTTAAAACATTTTCACCTCCAAAACCCCAATCAAAAAAGTAGAATCTTTGAGAAGATTAAATCAAATTTTATAAATTAAAATATTATATTATGGGATTTTGAATATGATTATATTGAAATAACCACAATTTGAGGTTTTTTTAATTAATGTGGATGAACAATGGGTCCACTATAAAACCCATTTAGACATGCACCTCACCTTTAATTTGAGGTTAAACACTACTAAAACCTATGAAAAATAAGATTAAATAAAATTTTATAACTTAAAATATTTTATGGTTTGTTAAGATTTTGAACTTTATTATATAAAAAATGTAATTTGGCATTTTAAATTTTTAAAATTGTTAAAATTCACTTAATAACTTCACAATAACTTGTGGTTCAATTTGATTTTGACCATAGGGGTTAAGGGGTTGAAACCCAAAAATCGCTCAATTTTTCAAAATAATATTAAATCAAATTTTATGATTTAAAATATTTAAATAAGAGGATTTTTTGAATGTGATTATATAGCTTAACCTCAATTTTACAATTTTTTTACTTTGTTAAAATTCCAACTAGTGCACTATAAAGCCCATTTAGACATGCACGTCTTAAACCCCAACAAAAACGACACTAAAAAGATTAAATCAAATTTTATGAATTAAAATATTTAAATTATGGGCTTTTGATCAAGAATATACAGATTAACCTCAAATTTAGATATTTTTTTACTCGTTTAACATTCCAACAGTCCACCACTAAAGCCCACTTAGACATGCAAGTCTTAACCCACTTTTTTGAAATATGGGTATCAAAACGTCAAAAAAAGATTTTAATCACATTTTATGACTTAATATATTTATTTATGGGCTTTTGAACTTGATTATATAAGCAAAACAAATTTTTGAACTTTTTAATGTGTTTTCTAATTTCCAAATGTGGTCCATTGAAATATGCCCATTGAGACAAACTATACACTCTTCCACAAAATGAAACACAAAAAACTAAGAATTAAATTTGGTTTTTATGAGTTAAAATATTTTATTATGGACTTTTAAATATGATTATATAGTTAAACTCAATATTAGAACTTTTTACTCATTAAAATTTCCAACAGTCCAAACAATAAAACCCATTTAGACATTTGGTGGGATATGGATACCCAACAAAATGGTTGCAAAATAAGATTAAATCAAATTTTATGAATTAAAATATTTAGTTATGGATTTGACTTGATTATACAGCTTAACATCATATTAAGAACTTTTTTTTTGACATTTTACTTAAAATTAAAATCTAACGGGTCCACTCGTAAAGCTCATTTTAGATATGCACGCCTTAAACCCCAAAAAGAAACGAGATTCTTTGAAAAAAGATTAAATCAAATTTTATGGGTTAAAATATTTAATTATGGGCCTCACTCTGGTTTGTTTATTATATAGCTTAAAATCATTTTGTTTTTTTTACTATTTTAAAATTTTTGTAGCGTCCACTCTAAAGCCTATTTAAAATCTTATTCACCTTGTTGCATTGCTTTATTTATGAATTGCAAATGGCCACATAATAATATTAAATCAAATTTTATTAGCTAAAATATTTAATCATAGTTTTTTCATGTTAGTAGGTTTGGCATGTTCATTTTAGAACCATCATGGAAGGATTCCAACACCTTGTCTCTTCCGAGCCCAATTTAAGTCATTGGGCTATGTAAACCCCAACAAAACTAACAAAAAATAAGAATTACATTTTGATTTCCAAATGGTCGAGTTAAGGTTTATAATATAATTTTAAAAAGATCTATATTGTATATATATTTCAACCTCAATTTTAGAACTTTTTACTCATTAAAATTTTGACGGGTCCACTATAAAGCCCATTTAGACATGCACACCATAAACCCCAACAAAACGACCTAAAAATAAGATTAAATCACATTTTATAACTTAAAATATTTAGTTATAGGCTTTTAAAGATGATTATATAGCTTAACCTCATTTTCAGAAAATTTTACTCGGTTAAAATTCTAACGGGTCCACTGTAAAGCCCATTTAGACGTGCACGCCTTAAACTCCAGCAAAATAAAAAAATAAGATTAAATCAGATTTTATGACTTAAAGTATTTAGTTATGGGATTTTGAACATGATTATATAGCTTAACCTTTTTTCAAAAAAATTTACTCGTTAAAATTCCAACGGCTCCATTGTAAAGCCCATTTAGACATGCACACTTTAAACCCCAACAAAATGGCCGCAAAATAAGATTAAATCAAATTTCATAAGTTTAAATATTTGATTATGGGCTTTTGAATATGATTATATAGCTTAACCTCATTTGCAAAACTTTCTTCTCGGTTAAAATTCTAATGGGTCCACTGTAAAGCCCTTTGAGACATGCACACCTTAAACCCAACAAAACGACCGCAAAATAAGATTAAATAAAATTTTATGCGTTAAAATATTTGATTATGGGCTTTTAAATATGATTATATAGCTTAAACTCAATTTTAGAACTTTTTATGTAACGACCCGAACTTTGGAATACGAGAGTCGGGTTAACCCGAAGTGTGGGCTTCACGTTTGGGCCTTGAGAGCCTTATTGGGCTAGATACTTATTGTTGGGCTTGGGTTGTTGGTTTGAATATGGGCTAAGAAGTATTCAAGAGGGGTATTTTGGTAAATGGCTAAATTGGGTGGTAAGAAAGGGGGAGTCTTTATTTTCTCTGCATAATGCAGAGAATGGTGATATCATCGCCTTCATCTCTTCATACTCTTTCTAAAACCCATTTTTCCTCCTCCAAACACCCCAATTAAAAGGTAGAATCTTTGAGAATTGTGGGAGGAATCTCGTTTTGCATGAGGAGGGAAGTTTGATGAGCAGCAAAGGAAGGTAAAGATGAGTTGAAATGGTAGAGATTAAGGTTTTGGTGGGGTTAGTGTGGATGAACGGGAATGAATCTTTGAAGGCTTTTTCCTCAGCTTTAATTCAAGGTTAGTACACTACTAACTCCTATGAATTCATGCAACTCATAAAATTAGGCTTTGTGCATGAATTAGGTGTTTATGGTTTGTTAAGCCTTGGTTGATCTTTAATGGCAAAATGTAGATTTGGTGTTTTTAAGGCTTCAAATTGGTAGAAACTCACTTAATAACTTCACAATAACATGTAGGTTTGATTTGAGGCTTAACCATAGAGTTAAGGGGTTGAATGTTGAACTTCCGAACTCCAGGATTTGAAATCTAAGTTTGAGTACCGGTAAGGGGTGGGTGCGTATCGGTTCGCCCTTTTAAATAAGAGGACGGGTTATGAGGAGAGTACCGGTATGACTTCATGTGTATCGATACTCTATGTTTGTAAGAATTCTAGTGGCGAATTCATGTACTGGTACGCTCGAGGCGTATCGGTACCCAAGGTTACATTGCCTGGAAAGGCTTTGTGTACCGGTACACTAAGGTAGGCGTATCGGTACGGGTAAGGATCGGTATGGGGTGATCCAAGTACCGATATAGAGTATCGATACAGCATAGAGTGTATTAGTACAACTTAAGGGTTCAATTCTTTCAAACCTAATTAGGGAATCGGTACTACTTGGGGGTAGTATTGATACCCACTTTGGGGTATCGATACTCGCTGGGCAATCTGCCCAAGTTTATATGTTTTGAGTTTGGGGGTTATATAATTCGTGGCTAAGGCTCTAATGGGTATCTCATGATGCAAAACAAATGGTAAAACTAAGAATGTGTGTTTCTAATTGCTAACATGGATTGATTGGAATAATTGTTGAGAATAAACTGTACACTCTTCCATAAAATGTAACAACTCGGTAATAGTTGTTTGGTTGTAATAGAAACAATTGGGACCCATGGTGGGTCGTATGATAATTGTGTGCCAGGTAAGGCATTTGTATTGATCCGTGGTGGATCATGTATGGTTATGTGCCAGGTAAGGCACCTGTTTGGTTATGAGTCTTTGGTGGGATCTGGATACTAGTGAGTGAGCGTTGCAACACATGAAGGCCATCCGATGTGAGACTTTGGGTGATGAATGAAGGCCATCCGATGTGAGATTTCAGGTGATGATATTTGCTCGATGCGAGATTTTGAGCCCTGCTCGATACGAGATTTTGAGCAAAGACTTGATGCAAGATTCCAAGTATACCACTTGATGTAAGATTGTGGGCAGCTCGATGTAAGATTCTGAGCATGGGTGGGTTTTCCAGTGTTGGGTGACATTGGCCTCACTCCTGGTTTGTTTATCTATATGTTTTTATTGTTGAGATGTTGTTTGTTCTTAGCATGTGTTTAGGCGATTAATGTAGCGCCATTGCTTTATCTTATCTTGATATCATTCATGTTGCATTGCTTTATTTATGAATTGCATGAAGCATGGTCGAGTGGTGGTGTATCCACTGAGCTTTGTTAGCTCATTTTTGGAATTGTTGTTTTCGTTCACAGGTTTTTAGGTTTGGCATGTTCGTGGAGGAGCACCATCATAGAATGATTCTAGTGCCTCGTCTCTTCCGAGTACAATACTTAGGTCATTGGGCTATGTATTCGTAAGAACCTAATGTACCTTGTAAATTGTATTTTGATTTCAAAATAGTCGTGTCAAGGTTTATAATGCAATTTTAAAAAGAGCTCTATTGTATATATATATTTCAAATAATACTTATATTTTAATGGATTAAATAAAATAGATTTTGAAAATTTTTGTGGTTTTGGCTAAACTAGGTTGGAAATTTGATGGTTGGGTTTTAGGCTTGAGGCCCAAATGTGACATCCGGGTCAAGGGTGTTACATTTAGTGGTATTAGAGCCTAGTTTTAGCCAGTTCTAGGAAATCCCCGGGGTGGTTAGGAGTCACAGATAAGTGTCTAGCGAATACGAGCCATTGTGTCTAAGTTATACTCTTCAAGACTGGAATCTAGATGGTGTGCCCTGTGTTTGTCTCTAGTTGTGACATTAAGATAGATTTGATCGCGTTTAAGAGGGCCGTGATAAAGGTTGATTTTCTTGAAGATGATTTTGAGATTAGAGTTATCTCAAACGTTGAGCTTGAGTTTAAGAAAGAATTTTAGAGTTAAGGGTCTCACCTTCTCCCATCAGACGAATAGTAATTATGTTTATGTGCCGTAAGCCACCTTGAAGCCTTGAGTCATAATGAGAACCTCCAATGATGAGATTTCATATGTTGGTGGATGACCCTTATGGAATAGATAAGAGGACTTACTTTCAATTGACCAGTGGTATAGTGTTGATCGAGGGTCCCTTTATCCATAGTAAGTGAGCCCTAATGGTGGGTGCTATATGGTAGGGATATAGTACGCTTGACATATGTGTGTTTTGCTTAATGTGGAGAGGTACATGATGGTTGTAGGGTCTCAATCACGCTCTTAGTAAGGTGAATGCTCTAAGATTTTGAACAAGGTATGCTTGTTATAATTGTTTATAGTAGTGGCTGGAAGGATATTGCGAGTATTGTGCAGGACAATAAATGAGTAAAGCCCAAGAACTGGGTTTGGCAGATTTGGTAGGGTTGTTCTTTTAAGGAGTTGATGTGATATTGTCCTTTGGTTGTTTTCTGTCACGAGTTATCTTGGGGTATCAAACATAGTGTTAGAAGCTTTGAAGCTCTGAAGAACCAAACCTTTGGTAAAGAAAAATAAGGAATCACCAAATTCTTAATACATTTCGGGTTGGTTTGATCAGGTGGCGCGGGACACAACCATGAAAAGTCGTGGGGAGAGTCATGTTTACCATATAAGAGGAACACTATTGTTAAGAACCCTAGGATAGTGAGTGAGTGGGGAAAGGATGACCCAATCAGATGGGCCAATGGTTATGAGATGCTCAGAGAGTTCTGAGGTAGATATATAGTGGGTATGATGGGATCTTGATTTTGATGTCTTCCTTCTTAATGGCAATGCATGCGAATGGTAGAACACTATTGTTAAGAACCCTAGGATAGTGAGTGAGTCGGGAAATGATGATCCAATCAGATGGGCCAATGGTTATGAGATGCTCGGAGAGTTCTGAGGTAGATATAGAGTGCGTATGATGGGATCTTGATTTTGATGTCTTCCTTCTTAATGGCAATGCATGCGAATGGTAGAAGATTTTTCAGTGGAATTTTAGCCCGTATTTTCGACATGGTATATCTTCTTGAATGGGTTCATAAAGTACTTTAGTGAGTTTCGCTTGGGTGAAAGGAGAGATCAGTTCTTGCATTTGGTTCAAAGTGTTAGGACAATGTTGGGTATGAACGAGATTTTCTACGGTTTAGTTGTTATGCCCTAAAGTTAATTACTACCGAAGAGTAAAGGTGGATGAGGTTTAGACTTAGATTAAAGGGTTACCTATAGATGCGTGTGACATTGGGTTCGCTTGGGATGTTTCAGAGATAGTCGATTGTGTGAAGGCACTCAAATGACTATAGGGCCAACGTTGAGACAATTGAGGATTATATAGGCCATGTTGTGGAGACCCCAGATATCATGAGATTCTTCCCAGGCTCCATTGAGAGGTTTCATGTTTAGAAGGAAATGAAGAGAGTTGTTTCAGATCAACTACCGAAGGTTGATTAGGAATCTAGATTGATGGTTCGTAGGGGGCTTCTCGATTTTTGCTTTATTTGAGAGTGTTGATTGTTCATCCAAGGCATCGCGCCTACCGGTTCGTGAGCATTATTGTCGTCATCACCTTGGAGTATGCTTCTTGCTTGGGGGATTTGTTATGAGTGTCAGACATTAGGTCGCTTGGCAAAGGACTACCCTTTTAGGGATGAATGTTCACCGGTTCAGCCCTTGAGGTCGATTATTTCTTGGCATAGCCAGAGTTCTTTATGAGAAAGTGCTAGGACATTGTTGGGGCAACAGGATAGTGGTCATGTAAGATCTACTGCCAGAGTGGATGCGTAAACTTTTCTAGATGGTCTGCGGTGCAGGCCAAAGACGACGGTCTGGTTGCCGGAAATATTTGAGTTTCAGTCGCTTCCTTGATAACAGTTTGATTTCTTGTTCTTATCGCGACAATGATTCTATTGAGAGAGAGTTTTGTGTTAGGTTCTCCAGAATTGATGTTGATTTGGTTAATTTATTGGTTCAGTAAGTATTGGAAGGTAAGAGTTTCTCTGCAGGTGGTGAATGTGGATTAAGTGTGACAGTCCTCTTGGACTCGATAAATTACTTTTCCTTTCTCTCTCTTGGTGGTGGGAATTATGCTGAGTATATTGGTCGTTTGAGTACGATGTGTGCGTTGATTTCCAAGCAAAGGTATCAAAGTTAGGATTGGAATAAATCAATTTGTTGGTGATGTACATGAAGAATCCTTCTCTCTAGCTTGTGTGCCGAGCTCTCGCGATGATAGTTAAGTAAGCCTCGTGGTCTGTGAAACTTTCTTAGTTTGCATAGTTAATGCCCAGTTGGGAGTCTGCAATTTTAGAGAGTAGACATGTAAGAGGATTTTGGTGTGCTCTTTGTGGATGAGAGGACTATCCTCTTCATCGTGGATTGGGAACCATGATGGGAGATTCACCGAGATTGGTATTGGTATTTATCACCTTATGGTTTGGCATCTACCGAGCTTCTAGTGGGATGAATCCGGGTGCAGGGGGTTTCTGTGGGCGATGTCGCCAAGAGATTTACCTTGAGGCATACCTGTATTGGTACTACAAGTTGTTGTGGTAATGGTTGTGGTGGGCTGAAGTGTAACGGAGAATGATTGTTGTTCATTTTTCGAGGTTAAAGATCTTGTTAATGTTAATGGGTTTTGAGATTTCGTAAGATCGTTCAGAAGCTGGGTCTCGTAAGTGGAAGGTTTAAGAGAATTAATGTTAAGATTTAAAATCATTATACATATTAACCTCAATTTTAGAACATTTTACTCAGTTAGAATTCCAACGGATCCACTGTAAAGCCCATTTAGACTTGCAAGCCTTAAACCCCAACAAAACAAACGAAAAATAAGATTACATCATGTTTTATGACTTAAAATATTTAGTTATGGGCTTTTGAACATGATGCTTTAGCTTAACCTCATTTTTAGAAATTTTTACTCAGTTAAAATTCCTACGGGTCCACTTAAAGCCCATTTAGACATGCACGCATTAAAACCCAAAAATATGAAAGAAAAATAAGATTAAATCTAATTTTATGACTTAAAATATTTAGTTATGGGCTTTTGAACATGATTATATGCCTTAACCTCATTTTAAGAACTTTTTACTTGGTTAAAATTCCATCGGGTCCAATGTAGAGCCCATTTAGACATGCACGCCTTAAACCCCAACAAAATGGCCATAAAATAAGATTAAATCAAATTTTATGACTTAAAATATTTAGTTATGGGCTTTTGAAAATGTCTACATAGTTTAGCCTCAATTTTAGAACTTTTTACTCAGTTAAAATTCTGACGGGTCCATTGTAAAGCCTATTTAGACATGTACCCCATAAACCCCAACAAAACGGTCAAAAAATAAGATTAAATCACATTTTATAACTTAAAATATTTATTAATAGGCTTTTGAACATGATTATATAGCATAACCTCATTTTCAAAAAATTTTACTCAATTAAAATTTCAACGGGTCCATTGTAAAGCTCATTTAGACATGCACGCCTTAAACTCTAGCAAAATAAAAAATAAGATTAAATCGGATTTTACGACTTAAAGCATTTAGTTATGGGATTTTGAACACGATTATATAGCTTAACCTCTTTTTTCAAAAATTCTTACTCGATTAAAATTCCAACGGCTCCATTGTAAAGCTCATTTATCATGCACGACTTAAACCTCCAACAAAATGGTCGCAAAATAAGATTAAATCAAATTTCACAAGTTCAAATATTTGATTATGGTATTTTGAATATTATTATATAGCTTAACCTCATTTGCAGAACTTTCTTCTCAGTTAAAATTCTAACGGGTCCACTGTAAAGCCCTTTGAGACATGTACACCTTAAATCCAACAAAACGACCACAAAATAAAATTAAATCAAATTTTATGCGTTAAAATATTTGATTATGGGCTTTTAAATATGATTATGTAGCTTAAACTCAATTTTAGAACTTTTTACTCAGATAAATTTCCAACAAGTTCACTGTAAAGCCCATTTAGACATGCACGCCTTAAACCCCAACAAAAGGTTGCAAAATATGATTAACACAAAATTTATAAATTAAAATATTTAGTTATGGGCTTTCGAACATGATTATACAGCTTAACCTCAATTTTAGAACATTTTACTCGGTTAAAATTCCAATGGGTCCACTTTAAAAGCCCATTTAGACATCCACACCTTAAACCCCAGCAAAACGAAAGAAAAATAAGATTAAATCAAATTTTATGAATTAAAATATTTAGTTATAGGCTTTTGATCAAGATTATACAGTTTAACCTAAAATTTAGATCTTTTTACTCTTTTAAAATTCCAACATGTCCACTTTAAAACCCACTTAGACATGCAAGCTTTAAACCCCAACAAAACGATCGAAAAAATAAAAGTAAATCACATTTTATGACTTAAAATATTTATTTATGGGCTTTTGAATGTGATTATATAGCTTAACCTCATTTTCAGAAATTTTGACTTTGTTAAAATTCCAACGGGTCCACTAAAAGCTCATTTAGACATGCACGCCTTAAACCCAACAAAACGGCCACAAAATAAGATTAAATAAAATTTACGATTTAAAATATTTAATTATGGGCTTTTGAGTAAGATTATATTGCTTAACGTCAATTTCATAACTTTTTAATAGGTTAAAATTCTAACGGGTCTACTATAAAGCCCATTTAGACATTGACGTCTTCAACCCTACAAAACGGTCGAAAAATAAGATTGAAATACATTTTATGTCTTAAAATATTTATTAATGGGATTTTGAACAGGATTATATAGCTTAACCTCATTTTTATAAATTTTTACTCGGTTAAAATTCCAACGGGTCCACTATAAATCCCATTTAGACATGCACGCCTTAAACCCAACAAAACGACCACAAAATAAGATTAAATCAAATTTTATGATTTAAAATATTTGTTTACGTGCTTTTGAATATGATTATATAGCTTAACCTCAATTTTAGAAATTTTTACTTGGTTAAAATTCAACAGGTCCACTGTAAAGCACATTTAGACATGCACGCCTTAAACCCCAACAAAATGGCAGCAAAATAAGATTAAATCAAATTTAATGACATAAAATACTTAGTTATGAATTAAAGTATTTAGTTATGGGATTTTGAACATGATTATGTAGCCTAACCTCATTTTCAAAAAAATTTACTCGGTTAAAATTCCAACGGCTCCATTGTAAAGCCCATTTAGACATGTACGCCTTAAACCCCAACAAAATGGCCGCAAAATAAGATTAAATCAAATTTCATAAGTTCAAATTTTTGATTATGTTCTTTTGAAAATGATTATATAGCTTAACCTCATTCGCAGAACTTTCTTTTCGGTTAAAATTCTAATGGGTCCACTGTAAAGCCCATTGAGACATGCACACCTTAAACCCAACAAAACGACCATAAAATAAGATTAAATCAAATTTTATGCGTTAAAATATTTGATTATGGGCTTTTAAATATGATTATATAGCTTAAACTCAATTTTAGAAGAATGTTTTACCCGGTTAAAATTCTAACGGGTGCTCAGTTAAAACTCTATCGTGTCAACGGGTGGGTTTTCGAAGTTCTCTCTCTCTCTCAACTAATTTCTCTCAACCTCCCTTTTCTATCACTTTCTCCGGCCTCTTCTCCCTCCACCTGGTGATCCCAAAATTTCGCTACACTACTTCTATGAAGTTCTAATCAGCATCTTTGTCGCTGCTTAGTTCTTCACCCTTTCCTCCATTGGCGAGTGTGCTTCGCCCATGCTATGGAGTTTTGGATCTGATTGTATTTGCTGGCGTTTAGGCGCCATTGTTTCTAATCCCTCTCTATCCCCGGTCATCCTTATGGATCTGTTATGATCCTTCATCTCTGAGAGGTGAGGTTTTTCGATCTCCCCGTGGTTATCTTCATACTTTCCAATCGGCTGTTCAAAGCTGGTTGAAATTTTTATATTGTTCCATTATTTTATATGTGTTAAACATAGGACCATTCAGTATGTTTATGGTTCACACTGTCTAAAGTTTTTTCATAGATAAAAAATATGGTTATTTTATTCCCACAATCATAACTTTATCCTACTCCCTTTGGTTCGATAAGGTCCCATCTTTCAATTGCTATTTTAATTCCACTCAATCGGCTAGGCATGAATGGTTGAACTTTTCCCAGGATCCTATCACTCTCACAAAATCAAATATACCAGTCTTAGTGCTTTACTATATGGCTTAGTTTTCTTTCTTTACTGTTTATCAAAGATTATGTAGGAGTACTTGGTCCAAATATGTTTATAAAGATTTCTCAGCAGCATCATGGTACATTGTCTTTTTTAGTACAATGGATTACATTTTCCTCTTAATTTGCTATAACATATATGATTTTGTTTTTATTTCATCCATCTTGTTTTACATTACTTTCTTCTCCCACTGTGTTATTCAGGGGAATGAGTTTATTGGGTGCTCCACAACATCCACTACCTCTGCCTTTGTCGGGCAACTGTCATGGTCTCTACGACTTTGGTTTCGATATTCAAATTTATAAGTCAATATTATGAGACCACCTCATTTTCATCAATGGGTTCCCTAGGCCGAACATCAAATTCCAAAGTTATTCCAATACTTTTCGCATGGAGCATTTCCTACAACCAAGTCAGAATAACTTGCAAAATAATATATAACACAAATTCCATCATAACTCTCATCTCTTCTATCAACGTGTATAAATTTCTACATGATACTCTGCCAATAATTATTATGGTAATGGTTGTAATTGGTATCCCAGACACTTTAGCCTCATTTATCCCTCTCGACTATGGTAATGGTCTGCTTAACATATCGATATCAGCATTATTATTGGAAACACGTCTATTTCTATATATACAAACTCGAATCTTTTACCTTTACGTTCACAAATTCAATTCAACCAGCTTTCATAATAATACTCAAATTATCCAATTACCAATAGCTACTCTACTAATACCCGGCCCTACTATCTTCAATTCTAATACCAATGCCTTTAATTCTATTACCCATAACACCTCTTCCACTTTTGTTCTGACAAAAATCCCATCAATCTCAGAAATTGGAATTTTTACCACGATTATGTCTGGATCCAAATCAAATTATATGGATTCACATCCTTTTTTAATTTATTATGAGAAATTAGTTTTTTTAACATTATTATTAATTCCTAATTTATCTCGTATCCATCTTCTAATAATTCCCACGAATACTAATCTCTTCTTACTTAAAATTATATATTTTACTAATAAAATCCCTACTCTTAAATATCGGTTATTACCAATTTTAACTCACCTTAATTACCAAAGAAACAAAGGCTGTTCGGAAGCCAGCAATCCATATCTTTTACCAAGTTTAATTTGCCAAGAAAACCAAAAATCTATTCCACTAATGTAAAATATTTAACTTTTATTTCCTTCCTTGTTCTATTCGGTTACCAACTTTGTTCTCAATCACCAAATAATTTCCATTCCATTTATTTGCTGACCAACCTAAATCAATTCTACTTTCTGTCTAAATCCAATAAGCTATCTCTCGATCCTTGGCTGTCTTTATCCCATAATTTTCCCTCCAAATCTCCTTACATTTTAACTTGCCTCCAATACATCACTCCTCTGGAAATGCATGCTGTTTATTTCCTTAATTTCGTCCTATATTGGATATTGCTATTCATTTATAATTTTAATGCCGAATTTAATAGTAATTTTACCATTTTCCTTTATACATCCAAATCTTGGAAAGCTTTACATTTTTATATGCTAACTTTCCTTCACCAATTCATTCTCTTATTTGTAGAATCTGTTCATCCACCAAAACGTTTACAATTCTTTAAATCTCTTGCCATTTATACTGATTTCACTAAAACTTTTACCATCTTCTCATATATTTCCAAATTTTTGGAATATTCTCTCCTTCCTTATCTCTTTGTATTTCCTTTGTCAACTTTCTCATCTTCTTCTACACGCCAATTGTTTCTACTCAACATTTGGAAACTATCTCAAAATAAATCCTCCCTTTATTTATTTCCCCTTTTTGGAACGAATCCCTTCAAGTCCAAACGCCTTAATCTCTTTCCCAACAACATTAAAAGGATACTTTGTCTCTCTTCCATTCTACTCTTCTTTTACACTTGTGTATCAACTTCAACCTTGCTGCTTCCTTCTCTGCAAATCATGGCCACCGAATCATTCTTAACACAACTAAGTGACCTTAGCTTCACCTCTAAAGAACAAGGGGTGATCTTCAATCCTTCCTTCAATGGGGACTCTTCCACCGAAGACCATGAGCTCATTCTCATTGGGAAAATTGTCTCTACCAAAAACATTGATGGTCAAGCTTTAATCCGCGCTTTCTAAACTATATGGAAGAACAATGATGTTGTTTCCATATCTCTTCTGAAAACCAACTTCTCGGCATCAAGTTCTCATCGACTACAAAAAGATCTAAGATTTTACAGCGCGGACCATGGACATTCAAGGATGAATGGTTCGCCCTGGCTCCTTTCGACCCAAAACTTTCAATTGATGAATACTCCTTCTCCCAGATGCGAATCTGGGTCAGAATTCATAGTGTCCCGACAATCTTGATGGAAAACGACCAAACAGCAGTTAATACCGGTCGATCATTGGGCTCCTTCATTGGTACTGTAGTCAAAACTGGCACTCGCTTTATTTGTGGAAATATGGTAGACTATCTTCGTGTTGGAATCATTATGGATGCTACCAAACCTCTGCGTAGATGTGTGGCAATTGGTGGATTTAGATCTTCGCCTAAACTTTGCCCACTTCAATATGAAAGATTGCATGTTTTCTGCCATGGATGTGGCATTGTAGGACATTTAGTGCTTCTTGCACAACTATTAAGCTCAGTACCACCACCAAACTTTAATATGGGGACTGGCTCCACTTCACTCCTACTAAGGCTAAAGGATGTTCTTTCCAAGCAAAAGGTCGCATCCATTATCATAATGATGATTCTTCAAACAAGTTTCCACAAAACACCTCCGGTACTCTTACTCCCTTTTTACTTCCATTCTCCTTTTTAGTAATAGTAAATCTTATTATTACTTCTATACATACAAATAAGGGTAAGGAATTTGACAAAGAAGGTCAGTTATCGATTTCTGTTGCTGATAATACGATGGACGTTGAATCTTTTAGCTCCACACCAATCACTGAAATGGCCACTCCCATTCAAGGAGAAACTGCCCTTCCACAAGATCCTCTCACTAATGTCCTGGCAGGCTCAACGGTACATGCTATTGAGGATAACGTAGCTCCCCAACCGCCTATTGGTGCTGCAAAACATAATAATCTGACACTATTCCCATAAATGCGGTCCCTCTCAACACCATCCCGGTTGCGAAAGATGGCATCGCAACCATGGATAATCATGCTCTTGACCAAGACATGGGTAAGGCGGTCTACTTTACATCATCACCTATGCTTTCTGCTTTCGATGACTAGTTTTCTAAACAACCATCATCTGCAGCCCCTACCATCCAAGGGCAGGAGGATTTGATACCTTGAGGCAAGAAAAGACGTTCTCCTCTTATTGAACCAATCAAGACCAAGAAACTACGTCTTTCACCACCTATCAAGAATAACAAAGCTGAGATGAGCAGCGGGAAAAACTCTACGGTGGAGGTTGATATTCAACCCCGCCGAGGAAAATGAAAATATTTTGTTGGAACTGTCGGGGTCTTGGTAAAGCCTAGGCAGTTCAACCTTTAAAACGAGTTGTCACTAAGATAAATCCTGATGTTTTATTTCTTTGTGAAACTTGTCTAAATAAGTATCATTATGAAAGACTTTGTATTACTCTAAATATGTTTGGTTGCTTGCCAGTTGAAAGTAGCCTATCTTGTTCTGGTCTTGTTTTATTTTGGAATAATAAAATGAATATAGATTTGCTCTCGTACTCGGACCATCATATCGATTCTATCATTCACATAAATACATCCCATTTCCACTTTTCAGGAATACATTGTTATGCTGAAACAAATCAAAAAATCAAAACTTGGCAACTAATCGACTCTCTAAATTCTTCATCGTATCTCCCTTGGCTAATAGGTGGAGATTTAAATGAAATTCTATCCAACAATGAAAAGCAAGGTGGACGTCGTCGTGCGCACTCACAAATTAATAATTTTTGGGATTGCCTATCCTGAAATAATTTATTCGATTGCAAACCAAAAAATGGATGGTTCGCTTGGACTAAATTAGGCCCAAACTCTCCAACTATACTTGAACGCCTTGATCGTTTTGTCGCAAACACATACTGGTTTAATTCATGCCTAATACAACGTGCCACCTCTGAATTTCAAGCGAAATCTGACCATTGCTTCATTCTCATAGATACTGAATACAACAATAATCAAAATTTTCAACATCATGTCAATCAATTTCGGTTTGAAAACTATTGGGCAAATAATATAGATTGTATCTCAATTGTTCAAGAAACTTGGTTAACCACCATTGGCTCTGCTATAGAAAAAATACAAGCAGATGGTTCTTTCCTTAAAGACTGGAAATCGTACCAGCGAATCACCTCTACAGGTTGTATTAATGATTTGAAAAACCAAATTAATGCATGTTTACGCCATCGCCTTTCAAATGCTGAGGAAGAATCTTATCTCGCAGCCAAATCTGAACTTAATCGACTTCTTGACACTCAAGAAGCATATTGGGCACAACGGTCCCGTATATCTTGGCTTGCCATTGAAATTAAAAAAACACCATTTTTTCATGCTCGGGCAAATGAAAGACGCAAGAAAAATAAAATAAAAGGCCTTTTTGACAAAAACAATATTTGACAAGATAATGAGGGAAATATTATGGGAGTTGTTGTAGACTATTTCCAGAATCTTTTCTCAACTACCAATCCAGATATCTTGACCCAAATTCTTAATAACATTAACGCCACTATTACCCCTGATATGAATGAATTTTTGACAAGGCCTTTTACCCCGGAGGAAATCACTCATGCTTTTCGAGACATTAACACAAGGAAAGCTCCTGGTTTTGATGGGCTACCAAGTGGGTTCTACAAAAAACACTGGATACAGTTGGACATGACGTAATTAATCTATGTCTGGATCTTCTCTTTGGGAAAGCAGATAGGACGTAATTAGTCTTTGTACAGTCATTTATAAGATTGTTGCAAAAGTGCTTGTAAATTGTATGAAAGCCATCATCCCTTTGTTGTATCAGTGATAACCAAGTTGCCTTTGTTAGAGGAAGAAACATCACTGATAACATACTAATTGCCCGTGAACTAATTCACTCCCTCAACACGGGAGTTTCAAACCTTTTTCAAGGCGCAACCATTAAACTAGATATGGAAAAGGCTTTCGATCGAGTGGAATGGTCTTTCCTTCGGCAAGTTATGCTTCGAATGGGTTTTAATACAAACTGGGTTTCTATTATCATGCGCTGTATTATAACTGTTTCTTTCACTGCTAGAGTGAATAATGCTCTTTCACCTATTTTCCAACCCTAACGCGGTCTACGATAGGGAGACCCTCTTTCACCTTTTTTATTCCACTTTTTCACACAAGGTCTATCAACATTTCTAAACGCTGAACAATAGAATGGTCATTTCCCTAGACTATGTGCAAGTCAACATGGGCCCCAAGTATCTTCTTTTTGCAGATGATTGCATGGTCTTCATCAGAAACAATGCTACAGAGGTGGAACATCTAAAAAATACTCTTCAAACTTATGCTCTAGCTTCTAGGCAGGCTATCAATTTTGAAAAATCAACCATCTTTTTTAACCCACGATCATTTATTGAGCATAAACAGGCTATTAATGCTATCCTTCAAGTTAGGGAAGTGGCTGATCCAGGGATCTACCTTGGCGTACCTCTCCTAATAGGGATAAATAAAACTGCAGCGCTTGGGTTCACACGTGATAAGGTGAACTCACGTATGTCTCATTGGGACAAACACCTCATCTGATTCAGTGGACGAGAGGTTTTCATCAAAGCTGTTGATAAGTGTTCAAAAGTACTATTTTTCTTACCCTTTTTACTCATATTATTGTTAAACTTAGGCTCATAATAGTTGCATAGTTAGCCATTCATGCATTAATCCATGATTCCTTCAATTGTTGAGCTTGATTACATAACTTGGTGATTTTTGTGGAAATAGATGCTGCTTTGGTGTGTTTTTGTGTATGTATGTGCAGGATCACTTGCCAAAGCAATGCCGAGCCAGATTGCGAGGGCAATGCATGAAGGATATCGAGCTAGTTGCCGTGGCAAAGCATGAAGGAGACGCAGAGCCAGTTGCCATGGCATTTGTCGACAAAGACCAAAAGCAATATGGATGTCGAAATTCATGATTTTACAAGCCCAAGATGACATGGAGCAAGGTCCAAGCCCAAAGGAATTTGATTGCCATGCAGAGATTAAAGAAGAATTAAATTCCAAGAGGATAGGAGAAGTTCTATTAGGAATAAAATTATAATAAAGAATTATATTCTTTAAAGATAATTTAATTCCAACTCAAACTCCTCCTCAAAGAAGGACTTTGGCCTAGCCCTATAAATATCAAGGAGATTTCGACAATTCAAGGGGAGAGCAAGAGGGAAATTTCGGCAAGTCCAAGTAGGGCAAGAGGAGAGAATTTTCGACAAGCATCAAGGGCAAGGAGGATTTCGACAAGCCTCTTCCTTCATCTTTGTTCGATTGGGTTCATGCTAGGGATTAATTATCTTGTGTTTCTTTGGAACCTAGCCATGAACTAAATTTACTTGGCTATGGTTATTGTGTTTTGTGGTTGTGAGAAACTATTGGTTTTTGTTTAGGTAATAAGAGTTTGCACTTTTCTATTTCAAGGTTTATTCATTCTTGATTTTTATTCTTGTTTTGAAAGTGAATTGGGAGAGGATCTCGTGATATTATCCATTTATCTAATATCGGAGAGTTAGATTCAAGAAACGAATGAATATGATCTTTATGCAATCCAATGATGGTGAAGATTAATCCGCTTAGGAATAAGTTAAGGATTTCAACGGCTAAGAGGAGCGCAAGATTGGTTGTTGTTCACCCTTGATTCACGCAGGATGTATTATCAAGGCATGCACAAGTAGCTAGAGTTTCGACTTAGGGATAAGAAGAAACCATTGAAGAACGCTCCGCCGAACCTTGAAGTTGCTGCCCGATCGCCCAAGTAGTTGCCCAACTAGTCGCCCAAGCAACCATCAATTAGTTGCCAAGGCAACCCGTTGTACAAAGTCGCCACGGCAACTGAGTTGCCCATGCACTCTTTTACCAAGACAATCCAATTGGCTATCACACCTCAACTCACGATAACCTAGCCTATCTCTCTCATTCGATTCATCTTTTCTTTTACTTAATTGCTTTCTAAATTAGTTATTAGTTAAAACTTCTATAATCCTTTACTTGTGTTTTTACTTTTTACAATTGCAAGAGACTAGATTCTTGAAGTGGCACCAATCCTCGTGGAGACGATATCTTTTATACTATAACTTGCGACGTGTATACTTGCACAATTGCGTAGCACTTATTACGCAAGAACAAGTTTTTGGCGCCGTTGTCGGGATTGGCAATAGCGACTTTGTTTTTTACTTTCTTGCACTTTCTTTTTATTTTTCTTGTTTAAAATTCAAAGGGCTAACAAACTTTGGTTTTGCATTGGTATATGACCGGCGAGACCGACTTCACGAATATCCCTTTGATCCGTAAATCGAACGAACCTTACAAAGACTTAGACGAAGGATAAGAGAAGCAATGGCAAATCAAGACGGCAATATTAATCAAGATGTTCGAGCGGGAGGAGGAGTGATTCTTGCACGAAATGTAACTATTCGAGACTATCTTGAAGAAGATCTTGATGGACTTAACCCAGAGTTGTCGCACCCGAAATTGAAGCCGACCACTTTGAGTTGAAACCGGTAATGTTTAATATGATCAACACAATAGGTCAATTTGGCGGCTCAAAGAATCAAGATGCACGACAACATCTGAAATCTTTCCTCGAGATTTGCAACTCGTTCAAGATACACGGAGTTACCCCGATGTCCTACGATTACGATTATTCCCTATTCACCGAGGGATAGGGCGAAAGCATGGCTAAATAGCATTCTGCCGGATCCATAGCATCTTGGACTGATCTTTGTCGTGATTTCCTTGCTAGATTTAATCCTACAAATTTAATCGATAAGCTTCAGAACGACATTACTTCTTTTCGGCAGGTGATGATGAATCCATGTACGAGGCTTGGGAGCGATATAGAGAACTTCTACACAAATGCCCTCTACACGGATTCGGTGTGGACTCAAGTAACAATGTTTTACAACGCCGTGAATACACCAACAAGGATGATGCTAGACGCCTCGGCAAACGGCATACTCTTAGATAAATCGCGGAGGAAGCAATGCAAATTTTAAACAGGCTGGCCAAGAATGACTATCAATTCCCATCTACTAGAAGAGGAGGAGTTAGACGCCAAGCCACAATACATGAACTAGGATCATCGATTCAATTTCGCACAATTGGCCGCTTTAACCAAGATGGTCCGAATATGCAAAAACCAAACAACACACATGAAGTCAAGGTAATGGATTCTTTTTGTGAGTTATGTGGTGATAACCATAATTCTTCCGAATGTATGCGAGAATCCGGAATCTAGCTTCTATGTGGGGAATTACAATCGGGCAACAACATGATGTCAAATACATACAATCCAGCTTGGAAGAAGCACCCGAATTTTTCATGGAGTAATCCCAACAATGCTCTAAACCAGAACAATCGAATGCACAAGCATCGGATTCCAATGAGAATATGCCACGACAATGGATGCCGCAAGAAACAACCGACAACATCTAGTTCTTTGGAAAATTCTCTAAATGCTTTTATGATGAAAACTGAATCTTATATGGCTGAGAATAGTAATTTCATAAAAGAATCGATGCTTTTATTAACAGGACCGAGATGAGATTGCGAGAACCAAGAGGCGGCAATCAAATCATTGGAAAATCAAGTCGGACAATTTGCTCAAAATCTGAACACTAGACCACAAGGAGGTTTACCTAGCGATCTCAAGTCGCAAGAGGAACTGGCCATGAGCAATGTAAGGCAATCACCACCGTGGTGGCCAACAACTTAGAGAGGTTCAAACCCGCTCGTTAAACAAAACTCCACAAAAAGATCAAGACGAACCTAGCGGCAAAGTCTCGGATGCTGAACCAGAATTGCTGCGGCAACCGCAATAAGCATGCCTCGGCAACCGATGACGCCTCGGCAACTTGCGATAAGCACGCCTCGGCAACCCCGGTTTGTAACGATCGGCAACTCGGATGTCCCCGTAATGCCGTCAATCAGGTTTCAAACCAATGAAAGGATAGAAGATATCCGACTTCCACCACCATTCCCACAAAGATTGAAGCGACAAAAGCAAGAATACCAATTCAAGAAGTTTCTTGATATCCTAAAGCAAGTCCACATCAACTTACCATTGGTGGAAGCAATTGAACAAATGCCAAACTATGCCAAGTTCCTTAAAGACATTGTGTCCAAAAGAACAAGGCTAGGAGAGTTTGAAACAGTTGCTTGCGGAGAGGGATGCATGGCAATGTTGCACAACCGTATGCCACCCAAGTTGAAGGATCCCGGAAGTTTCACAATACCCTGTTCTATTGGAAATCACTATGTCGGGAAAGCACTATGCGACCTAGGGGCTAGCATAAACTTGATGCCTAAATCGGTTTTTCAGAAACTAGGAATCGGGAAGGCAAGACCTACAACAGCTTATCTGCTGCTAGCTAGCCGACAGATCCTATGTGCATCCGAGAGGGGAAAATCGAGGACATACTTGGTAAAAGTTGATAAATTCATTTTTCCCGCTGACTTTATTGTTTTGGATTGTGAAGCAGATGAGCATGCACCTATCATTCTCGGGAGACCATTCCTAGCGACAGGGAGAACCTTGATCGACGTTGAAAAGGGAGAACTCACAATGAGGGTGAATGACCAGCAGGTAAAACTAAATGTGTTCCAAACACTAAGGCATGCCGATGATCCAAAAGAATGCCAACTACTTCATGCCACGGCGAATTTAACCGATGAGGAATTTAGTTGCCTCGGCAACTACATTGCCGATCAAGAGGAACCTGAGGAGTATGAAGAGCCGGTCGATGAGGAACAACCCGAAGAGGTAAATTGGCTAGTAAATCGACCAGGTACATACTTTGAACCACTGGACTACTCAGGTAAGGAAGGTAAGATCGAAAAACCCTCTATCGAAAATCCACCAATTCTTGAGTTGAAACAATTGCGGATCAACTAAAATATGTATACTTAGGGATCGATAATACATTACCCGTAATTATTTCCTCTAAGTTACAGCTGAGCAGAAAAAGAAGCTGATCAACATGTTGAAGCTACATAAAAAGGCAATAGGGTGGACAATTGCCGACTTGAAGGGAATTAGCCCGCGGTGTGCATGCACAAGATCTTGTTGGAAGATGATCACAAACCTTCAATTGAGGCCCGAGGAGACTGAATCATGCCATGAAAGGGGTTGTAATGAAAGAAATCATCAAATGGCTTGACGCCGACATTATATACCCTATCTCCGATAGTACGTGGGTAAGTCCGGTACAATGTGTGCCAAAAAAAGGGAGGTATAACAAAGGGTAAGCAATGAAAATAATGAACTTATCCCAACCAGGATCGTGACCGGTTGGAGGGTTTGTATGGACTATCGAAAGCTAAACAAAGCCACTAGGAAAGATCACTTCCCATTACCCTTTATTGATCAAATGCTTGACCGTCTTACGGTAAACCCTTTTTCTTTGTTTTCTTGATGGTTATTCAGGTTACAATCAGATTGCCATAGCACCAGAAGATCAAGAAAAGACAACCTTCACATGCCCATACGGTACTTATGCCTTCCGAAGGATGCCGTTCGGATTATGTAACGCCCCGGCAACCTTCCAAAGATGCATGATGGCGCTCTTTTCGACATGGTCGAAGACTTCCTTGAGATCTTCATGGATGATTTTTCGGTTTTTGGTAATGACTTCGACGGCTGTCTCTCGGCAATTTAGAGAGGGTGTTGGCAAGATGCGAAGAAACGGATTTAGTCCTCAATTGGGAGAAATGCCACTTTATGGTAGATGAAGGAATAGTGCTCGGCCATAAGATTTCATCCAAGGGAATTGAAGTAGACAAAGCCAAGGTGGACGTGATCGAGAGATTACCCCCACCAAATTCGGTTAAAGGAATAAGTTTTCTCGGACATGCGGGTTTTTACAGGAGGTTCATTCATAACTTTTCTAAAATCACTAAACCTTTGTGTAATCTGCTTGAACAGGATAAAGTCTTGATTTTGATGATTCTTGCACTCAAGCATTTGAAACCCTAAAGAAAAAGCTTGCCTCGGCACCCATTGTTGTTCCACACAGTTGGGCGCTACCTTTTGAGCTCATGTGTGATGCAAGTGATTTCGCGGTAGGAGCAGTCCTAGGCCAACGCCTGAGTAAGACCTTCCATGTGATATACTACGCTAGTAAAACTCTTAACGATGCTCAAGTGAATTACACAACAACGGAGAAAGAGTTACTAGCTGTAGTTTTCGCATTTGACAAGTTCCGATCCTATTTAATTGGTACAAAGGTAATTGTTCATACGGACCATTCGGCAATCAAATACTTATTTGCTAAAAAGGATGCTAAACCTCGTTTGATTCGTTGGATATTACTTTTACAAGAATTTGATATTGAAATTAAGGACAGAAAGGAACAGAAAATCAAGTGGCGATCACTTATCACGTTTGGAACGCAATAGGGAAGAGGACGCGGATCTAGAGATATGCGATGCATTCCCGGATGAACAAATTCTAATCGCCTCGGCAACCCTTGACGCCTCGACAGCCCATGACGCCTCGGCAACCATGGAAGCACACGCCTCGGCAACTCTTGACGCCGCAGCAGCGGTCTTTGACGAGCACGCCTCAGCAATTTTGGGAGCGAACACTACGGCAAAGACATGCCCGGCAATACCACAGTGCAGATTTAGTTAACTTCCTTGTTTGTGGTATTTTTCCGTATGGCATTACTCACCAAGGGAAGAAGCGGTTCCGCCATAATGCTAAGCATTACTTTTGGGACGAGCCTCTTTTGTTTAAACAATGTGCAGATCAGGTTATACGTCGATGTGTCCTCAAGAAGAGCAACAGAATGTACTCGGCAATGCCATTCTTCACCCTATGGAGGACATTTTGGAGGAACTCGTATCACATGACAAAGTCTTGCAATCCGTTTTGTATTGGCCAACATTGTACAAAGATGCCCAAGACTTTTACAAGCAATGTGATCGTTGCGGAGGGCGGGCAATATCTCTAGGCGACATGAGATGCCACTCGAACATCATCGAGGTGGAACTGTTCGATGTATGGGGATCGATTTTATGGGACCTTTCCCATCTTCATTCGGCAACCTCTACATCTTACTCGCGCCGTCGACTATGTGTCTAAATGGGTAGAGGCAGCTGCGGTTCCCAACGACGATTCCAAGACCGTGCAACGATTCCTGCAGAAAAAACATATTTACACGGTTTGGGATGCCGAGAGCAATTATCAGCGACGGGGGCAAGCATTTTGACAATGACTAATTGCCAAGATGTTGCAACGCTTGGCATATCACACAAGATCGCCACGGCATATCACCCACAAACCAATGGGCAAGCAGAAATCTCCAACCGAGAGTTGAAGGGAATACTCGAGAAAGTTGTAAATCCCTCAAGGAAGGATTGGTCATTAAGACTAGATGACGCACTTTGGGCATATCGCACTGCATTCAAAACACCCTTAGGTATGTCCCCTTCCGGCTTGTCTATGGTAAAACATGTCATCTACCGGTGGAAATCGAGCACAAGGCGTACTGGGCAATCAAGACTGTGAATATGGATTGGGAAAGTGCCGGACAAAAGCGCTTGATGGATCTCAATGAGATAGAAGAATTTCGTGCACTCGCCTATAACAATGCACGAATCTACAAGGAGAAAACAAAGCGATGGCACGACAAGAAACTATTGCCACGGCAATTCACGCCAGGGCAACTAGTTCTCCTATTCAATTCTCGGCTAAAACTTTTCCCGGAAAGCTGAAATCAAGATGGTCGGGACCATTTGAAGTCGTCAAACCATTCTCCCATGGTGCCGTGATAATCAAGTCCATCTCGACAACCATGAATTCAAAGTTAATGGACAAAGATTGAAGCACTACAATGGTGCCCATGTGGGACGTAACAAGGAAGTGGTCAACTTAGGAGATGCATGAGCATGCTCTCCTCTCAGTATTTCCTTTTTCTTTTTATTTTTATTTCTATTTTTAGGAGATATTTTATTTTTTCTTCATTATCTTTAGTTTTCAGGTTTTCTTTGTTTTCTTTTTCACAACAAGACTCACAACTACTATGCTAAGGAAATTTACTGCCAAGATCCTTGCCCGGCAAACTAATGAAGAAGATGCGCGACAACTTACTTCATGCATGCACAAGCTGATGCCACGACAACCAACCACAAGATGCCACGGCAACCAAAGTCAAGACATCCCGCAACAAGAAAACAACCATTGCATTCAAGCAAGAAAATCAAGACGCCAACTAGAAGGAAACTAATCATCTACGATGACGAACTCTCGGAGTAAGTCCTCGTATGCATTTTTATTTTTATTGTTATTTTTCGTTATTTTTATGCATGCATTGAGGACAATGCCTCACTCGAGTTTGGGGGGGATTGTTATTAGTAATTACCATGTTTAGTTACATTAATCTTAAGCATTACATTTAGGATACATAAATTGCTTGCCATGCCTTTAAATTGGAACAAGAATTGCTTAGATTTGATGAATATTCAATGATGACTTTACCAATGCACTTAATTGATAGAATTTTTATTCTAGGATAACCATGAAAAACTTAGAATTGTACTATGATGCTAAATTTGATGAAACACTGTTGTGGTTTGATTGATTTAAGGAGTTCTAGTAAACTTAGGTTGATAATTAACTAATTGGGGATTAGAATAAAAATTGGATGAATGCTAGAGGTGCCCAAATTGGCTCTAGCATATGCTAAAAATTTGATCACTAGAGGTGCCCGAAATCTGGCTCTAGGAGGCGTTAAATTTTTTCGGTTAACTAGAGGTGCCCAAAACCGGCTCTAGTCGATTAAATTAACTTAAGAAAACTAAAAATAAAACACTAGAGGTGCCCAAATTGGCTCTAGTTAAAACATGTTAAAAAGAACCCAATGAAGTAATTTGAAAACCTATTGTTTGCATAGAATCCGAAAAATCAACTTGCACACAACTCCGCACACACTCACAAGCATTATAGTTTGATTCCGAGTAATTCATCGGTTTTCAAAAAATAAAAAGCCAATCATACTTTGTGCCCTTGTTCGAGAATTGAAATCAAGTTCAAAGCTAAGTTTGTGAAAATTTGAAGTCTTGGCGGTAATTATGAGTTTGCATTGCTTGAGGACAAGCAATAGTTCGAGTTTGGGGGTGTGATAAGTGTTCAAAAGTACTATTTTTCTTACCCTTTTACTCATATTATTGTTAGACTTAGGCTCATAATAGTTGCATAGTTAGCCATTCATGCATTAATCCATGATTCCTTCAATTGTTGAGCTTGATTACATAACTTGGTGATTTTTGTGGAAATAGATGCTGCTTTGGTGTGTTTTTGTGTATGTATGTGCAGGATCACTTGCCAAAGCAATGCCGAGCCAGTTGCGTGGCAATGCATGAAGGATATGCCGAGCTAGTTGCCGTGGCGGTGCATGAAGGAGACGCTGAGCCAGTTGCCATGGCATTTGTCGACAAAGACCAAAAGCAATATGGATGTCGAAATTCATGATTTTACAAGCCCAAGATGACATGGAGCAAGGTCCAAGCCCAAAGGAATTTGATTGCCATGCAGAGATTAAAGAAGAATTAAATTCCAAGAGGATAGGAGAAGTTCTATTAGGAATAAAATTATAATAAAGAATTATATTCTTTAAAGATAATTTAATTCCAACTCAAACTCCTCCTCAAAGAAGGACTTTGGCCTAGCCCTATAAATATCAAGGAGATTTCGACAATTCAAGGGGAGAGCAAGAGGGAAATTTCGGCAAGTCCAAGTAGGGCAAGAGGAGAGAATTTTCGACAAGCATCAAGGGCAAGGAGGATTTCGACAAGCCTCTTCCTTCATCTTTGTTCGATTGGGTTCATGCTAGGGATTAATTATCTTGTGTTTCTTTGAACCTAGCCATGAACTAAATTTACTTGGCTATGGTTATTGTGTTTTGTGGTTGTGAGAAACTATTGGTTTTTGTTTAGGTAATAAGAGTTTGCACTTTTCTATTTCAAGGTTTATTCATTCTTGATTTTTATTCTTGTTTGCGAGTGAATTGGGAGAGGATCTCGTGATATTATCCATTTATCTAATATCGGGAGAGTTAGATTCAAGAAACGAATGAATATGATCTTTATGCAATCCAATGATGGTGAAGATTAATCCGGCTTAGGAATAAGTTAAGGATTTCAACGGCTAAGAGGAGCGCAAGATTGGTTGTTGTTCACCCTTGATTCACGCAGGGATGTATTATCAAGGCATGCACAAGTAGCTAGAGTTTCGACTTAGGGATAAGAAGAAACCATTGAAGAACGCTCCGCCGAACCTTGAAGTTGCTGCCCGATCGCCCAAGTAGTTGCCCAACTAGTCGCCCAAGCAACCATCAATTAGTTGCCAAGGCAACCCGTTGTGCAAGTCGCCACGGCAACTGAGTTGCCCATGCACTCTTTTACCAAGACAATCCAATTGGCTATCACACCTCAACTCACGATAACCTAGCCTATCTCTCTCATTCGAATTCATCTTTTATTTTACTTAATTGCTTTCTAAATTAGTTATTAGTTAAAACTTCTATAATCCTTTACTTGTGTTTTTACTTTTTACAGTGCAAGAGACTAGATTCTTGAAGTGGCACCAATCCCTGTGGAGACGATATCTTTTATACTATAACTTGCGACGTGTATACTTGCACAATTGCGTAGCACTTATTACGCGCAACAGCTGTTATCCAATATTTACCTCAATATGTGATGTCATGTTACCTTTTACCACAAAATATTATTGATGACATGACGACATCCATACGACGTTACTGGTGGTCAGGAAGAAACAATAAACAATGTTGGCATATGATTCCATGGGACACTGTTTGTCAATCTAAATCTGCTGGAGGCTTTGGCTTCCAGGACTTGTATCTTTTCAATATTGCTTTGCTTGGCAAACAAATATGGCGTCTCATCTGTGAACCAAATAATCTGCTTGCTCAGATTTATAAGGCTAAATATTATCCCTCTGGGCATATTCTAGAATCTGAGACTAATCGTCGAGCTTCCTTTGCTTGGAAAGGTCTTCACCAAGCCTTGCTGAAACTCCATAACGGTTTTCTCCAAAGGCCAGAGATTGACAGTAAAAACCAAATTCACCATGACAACTGGGGTGGTTCTTCTACAGTTTAGCTTTATGGCGAATATGAAATTAGTGATGAACTACATACTCGTTGTCGTAAATTTATGGTTCCAAGTTAACCTAGATGGGATGCTACAAATGTTTGAAGCTATTTCGATCAAGAAGATGCAAACACTATTCTAGGTGTTCCTACCATTAATGACCAACAAAACATGATTTTATGGAGTACCATGACTCGGGCATCTACTTCATCCGCGCTGGATATTCTTTTTTACAGAGGCCTCTGGCACCTATTAACAGACCATCTCGTATCTGGAAAGTTATATCCAAGCTACTTGTTCTACCAAAAATACGATCCTTTGGTTGGCGATTAGGCCATGATGCTCTACCTACTGGCACTAAACTTCAAGCGGCAAATCTGGGTACAAGACTATGTCCACTATGCAATGTGGCCCAGGAAACAACTCTGCATGCTCTACGTGATTGTCCAGGTTCAAAAGAGGCTCTATAGCTGGCTGGTCTACCCAATTCCATCCTTTCTAGCACCACAATTTCGTCTTTACAATGGATTGAGGATGGAGCTACTTGTTTACCACTCCAGTCCTTCGCTTTGTTTATGACAATTCTTTGGAACATATGGAACAGACGTAATGATTGGATCCATAATCACCACCTACAGTCACCTTGGCTTACGGTCCTTAATTCTCAGGGTATTTTACATGAATATGTAGTGGCTACCTCGATCGCACCCGCCCCTCAGCAGTCAGAAATGACTCCCTTAACGCAACCATGTTGGCAACGCCCCCGCGAAGGATCTCTGAAGCTTAACACAGATGGGGCATTTGACCCAATCACTAGAGCTGCTGCTGTAGGTGTTGTCGTTAGAAATTCCAACGGTGTTGTCCTTGGAGGCCTTTCTTATCCTTTGGGTAGCTGCTTGGATGCTGCCTCGGCCGAAGCTCATGCTGTTCTTGCAGGCATCATTTTTGCACGTTATTGTGGCTGGTCCAATCTGATCATTGAAATGGATTCGGCTACAATTGCTAATAAGATCAATCGGCAGGGTCCTGATCTATCTACTTTGCGACCTCTGATTGACAATGCTCGTTCTCTTTTAGCTGATACTGTCAATTTTAGTATACATTTTTTACCTAGAGCTGTGAATGTTGTTGCTCATACTCTTGCCACTAGGGCTCTTCGTTCCATGTCATCCGTTTTATTTGGTACGGATTATCCTGATTATATTCAAACATTTGTAACTAATGAGATTTCTTCTCATCCAATTTAATATACATGGGTACTCTTTTTTCCTCATAGGTGTTCACTCGGAGCCTTCGGGCAACGGGTGACTTTAGTGGGTTTTAACGATGCCTAACTTTCTTCAAAAAAATTCCAACAGTCTATTGTAAAGCCCATTTAGACATGCACGCCTTAAACTCCAACAAAATGGCCGCAAAATAATATTAAATCAAATTTTATGACTTAAAATATTTGATTATGAGCGTTTGAACATGATTATATAGTTTAACCTCAATTTTAAAACTTTTTACTCAGTTAAAATTCCAACGTGTTCACTGTAAAGCCCAATTAGACATGCAAACCTTAAACCCCAACAAAACGACCACAAAATAAGATTAAATCAAATTTTATGAGTTAAAATATTTAATTATAGGTTTTTAAATATTATTATATATATTAAACTCAATATTAGAACTTTTTACTCAGTTAAAATTCTAACGGGTCAACTATAAAACCCGTTTAGACATTCACACCTTAAACCCCAACAAAAATGGCTGCAAAATAAGATTAAATCACATTTTATGAATTAAAATATTTAGTTATAGGCTTTTGAACATGATTATACAGCTTAACCTCAGTTTAAGAACTTTTTACTAGTTTAAAATTCTAACAGGTCCACTGTAAAGCCTATTTAGACGTGCACGCCTTAAACCCCAACAAAACGGAAAAAAATAAGATTGAATCAAATTTTATGTATTAAAATATTTAGTTATGAGATTTTGAACATGATTGTCTAGCTTAAACTTATTTTCAAAACGTTTTACTCAATTAAAATTCCAACGGGTCCACTATAAAGCCCGTTTAGACATGCATGCCTTAAACCCCAACAAAATGGCCACAAAATAATATTAAATCTAATTTTATGACTTAAAATATTTAATTATGCGCTTTTGAATATGATTATATAGTTTAACCTCAATTTTAGAATTTTTTACTCAGTTAAATTCCAACGATCCACTACTTAAACCCTAACAAAACGACCACAAAATAAGATTAAATCAAAATTTATCCGTTAAAATATTTGATTATGGGCTTTTAAATATGATTATATATCTTAAACTCAATATTATAACTTTTTACTCGGTTAAAATTCTAACGTGTCACTGTAAAGCCCATTTAGACATGCACGCCTTAAACCTCCAACAAAATGGTTGCAAAATAAGATTAAATCAATTTTATGAATTAAAATATTTAGTTATGGGCTTTTGACATGATTATACAGCTTAATCACAGTTTAAGAACTTTTTACTCGTTTAAAATTCCAACGGGTCCACTATAAAGCTCATTAAGACATGCACGCCTTAAACCCAGCAAAAGAGAAGAAAAAAGATTAAATCAAATTTTATGAATTAAAATATTTAGTTATGGGCTTTTGATCATGATTATATCGCTTAACCTCATTTTCAGAACTTTTTACTCTGTTAAAATTCCAACACGTCCACTCTGAAGCCTATTTAGACATGCAGGCCTTAGACCCCAACAAAATGGCCGCAAAATAAAATAAATCAAATTTTATGACTTAAAATATTTAATTATGGGATTTTGAACATGATTATACATATTAAACTCAATTTTAGAACTTTTTACTCAGTTAAAATTCCATAGGTCCACAGTAAAGCCCATTTAGACATGCAAGCCTTAAACCCCAACAATGCGGCCGAAAAATAAGATTAAATCATATTTTCTGACTTAAAATATTTAGGAATGGAATTTTGAACTTGATTCTTTAGCTTAACCTTATTTTTTGAAATTTCTATTAGGTTAAAATTCCAACGGGTTCACAATAAAACCCATTTAGACATGCTCGCATTAAAACCCAACAATACGAAAGAAAAAGAAGATTAAATCTAATTTTATGACTTAAAATATCTAGTTATGGAGTTTTGAACATGATTATATACCTTAACCTCATTTTCAGAACTTTTTACTTGGTTAAAATTCCAACAGGTCCACCGTAAAGCCTATTTAAACAAGTACGCCTTAAACCCAACAAAATAGCCGTAAAATAAGATTAAATCAAATTTATGACTTAAAATATTTAGTCATGGTCTTTTGAACATGATTATATAGTTTAAATTTTATGACTTTTTACTCAATCTAAATTCCAACGGGTCAACAATAAATCCCAATTAGACAAGCACGCCTTAAACCCAAACAAAACGGTCGAAAAATAAGATTAAATCACATTTTATCACTTAAAGTATTTATTTATAGGCTTTTGAACATGATTATATAGCTTAACCGCATTTTCAGAAATTTTTACTAGGTTAAAATTCAAACGGGTCCACTGTAAAGCTCATTTAGACGTGCACGCCTCAAACCCCAACAAAATAAAAAAAAGATTAAATTAGATTTTATGACTTAAAGTATTTAGTTATGGGATTTTGAACATGATTATATAGGTTAACCTCATTTTCAAAAAATTTTTTACTCGGTTAAAATTTCATCGGCTCCATTGTAAAGCCCATTTAGACATGCACACCCTTAAACCCTCACAAAATGGCCGCAAAATAAGATTAAATCAAATTTCATAAGTTCAAATATTTGATTATGGGCTTTTGAATATGATTATATAGCTTAACCTCATTTGCATAGCTTTCTGCTCGGTTAAAATTCTAACGGGTCCACTATAAAGCCCATTGAGACATGCACACCTTAAACCCAACAAAAAGACCACAAAATAAGATTAAATCAAATTTTATGCGTTAAAATATATGATTATGGGCTTTTAAATATGATTATATAGCTTAAAATCAATTTTAGAACTTTTTACTCAGTTAAAATTCTAACGGGTCCATTGTAAAGCCCATATAGACATGCACACCTTAAACCCCCAACAAAATGGTCGCAAAATATGATTAAATCAAATTTTATGAATTAAAATATTTAGTTATGGGCTTTTGAACATGATTATGCAGCTTAACCTCAATTTTAGAACATTTTACTCGGTTAAAATTCAAAAGGGTCTAATGTAAAAGCCCATTTAAACATGCACACCTTAAACCCCAACAAAACGGAAGAAAAATAAGATTAAATCAAATTTCATGAATTAAAATATTTTATTATGGGCTTTTGAATATGATTATATTGCATAACCTCAATTTCAAAACTTTTTAATCGGTTAAAATTCAAACGGGTCCACTATGAAGCCATTTAGACATGCACGCTTTAAACCCCACAAAAATGGCTGCAAAATAAGATTAAATTAAATTTTATAACTTAAAATATTTAGTTATTGGATTTTGAACATGATTATATAGCTTAACCTCATTTTCATAAATTTTTACTCGGTTAAAATTCCAACGGTCCAATTGTAAAATCTATTTAGACATGCATGCCTTAAACCCAACAAATCTGCCACATAATAAGATTAAATCAAATTTTCTGATTTAAAATATTTGATTTCGGGATTTTGAATGTGATTATAAATCTTAATCTCAATTTTACAATTTTTTACTCGGTTAAAATTCCACGGGTCCACTATAAAGCCCATTTAGACATGCACGCCTTAAACCCCAACAAAACGGCCAAAAAATAAGATTAAGTCAAATTTTATTACTTAAAATATTTAGTTATGGGCTTTTGAACAAGATTATGCAGTTTAACCTCAATTTTAGAACTTTTTACTTGTTTCAAATTCCAACAGTCCACTTTAAAGCCCAATTAGACATCAAGCCTTAAACCCCAACAAAACGGACAAAAAATAAGATTAAATCACATTTTATATGACTTAAAATATTTAGTTATGGGATTTTGAACTTGATTATTAGCTTAATCTCATTTTTGAACGTTCTACTCGGTTAAAATTTTAACAGGTCAACTCTAAAAGCCTATTGAGACATGCACACCTTAAACCCAACAAAACGACCACAAAATAAGATTAAATCAAATTTTATGAGTTAAAATATTTGATTATGGGCTTTTAAATATGATTATATAGCTTAAACTCAATTTTAGAACCTTTTACGCGGTTAAAATTCCAACGGGTCCACTATAAAGCTCGTTTAGACATGCACGCCTTAAACCCTAACAAAATGGTTGCAAAATACGATTAAATCAAATTTTATGAATTAAAATATTTAGTTATTGGCTTTCGAACATGATTATACAGCTTAACCTCAGTTTAAAAACTTTTTACTCGTTTAAAATTCCAACGGGTCCACTGTAAAGCCCATTTAGACAATCACACCTTAAACACCAACAAAACGGAAGAAAAATAAGATTAAATAAAATTTTATGTATTAAAACATTTAATTATTGGCTTTTGAACATGATTATATAGCTTAACCTCATTTTCATAACGTTTTACTCGGTTAAAATTCCAACGGGTCTACTGTAAAGCCCATTTAGACATGCATGCCTCAAACAAAATGGCCACAAAATAATATTAAATCAAATTTTATGACTTAGAATATTTGATTATGAGCTTTTGAACATGATTATACAGTTTAACCTTAATTTTAGAAACTTTTTACTCAGTTAAAATTTTAATGGGTCCACTGTAAAGCCCATTTAGACATGCACGCCTTAAACCCCAACAAAACGACCACAAAATAAGATTAAATCAAATTTTACGAGTTAAAATATTTGATTATGGGCTTTTAAATATAATTATATAGCTTAAACTCAATATTAGACCTTTTTACTCGGTTAAAATTCCAAAGGGTCCACTGTAAAGTCCATTTAGACATGCACGCCTTAAACCCCAATAAAATGGTTGCAAAATAAGATTAAATCAAATTTTATGAATTAAAATATTTAGTTATGGGCTTTTGACATGATTATATAGCTTAACCTCAGTTTAAGAACATTTTACTTGTTTAAAATTCCAACGGGTCCACTGTAAAGCCCATTAAGACATGCACACCTTAAACCCCAACAAAGCAGAAGAAAAATAAGATTAAATCAAATTTTATGAATTAAAATATTTAGTAATGGGCTTTTGAACATGATTATATAGCTTAACCTCATTTTCAGAACTTTTTACCGATTAAAATTCCAACAGGTCCACTCTAAAGACTATTTAGATATGCACGCCTTAAACCCCAACAAAATGGCTGCAAAATAATATTAAATCAAATTTTATGACTTAAAATATTTAATTATGGGCTTTTGAACATTATTATACATATTAACCTCAAATTTAGAACTTTTTACTCAGTTAAAATTCCAACGGGTCCAATGTAAAGCCCATTTAGACATGCAAGCCTTAAACCCCAACAAAACGGTCGAAAATAAGATTACATCATATTTTATGACTTAAAATATTTAGTTATGGGCTTTTGAACATTATTCTTTAACTTAAACTCATTTTAGAGATTTTTACTCTGTTAAATTTCCAACGGGTCCACTGTAAAGCCCATTTAGACATGCACGCCTTAAAACCAAACAATATGAAAGAAAATTAAGATTAAATCTAATTTTATGACTTATAATTTTATGACTTACAATATGAAAGAAAATTACCTGCCTAACCTCATTTTCAAAAAATTTTACTCGGTTAAAATTCCAACGGCTCCATTGTAAAGCTCATTTAGACATGCACGCCTTAAACCCCAACAAAATGGCCGCTAAATAAGATTAAATCAAATTTCATAACTTCAAATATTTGATTATGCGCTTTTGAATATGATTATATAGTTTAACCTCTTTTGCAGAACTTTTTTCTCGGTTAAAATTCTAACGGGTCCACTGTAAAGCACATTGAGACATGCACACCTTAAAAACCCAACAAAATGACCACAAAATAAGATTAAATTAAATTTTATGAGTTAAAATATTTGATTATGGCTTTTAAATATGATTATATAGCTTAAAATCAATATTAGAACTTTCTACATGGTTAAAATTTCAACGGGTCCACTATAAAGCCCATTTAGACATGCACGCCTTAAATCCCAACAAAATGGTTGCAAAATAAGATTAAATCAAATTTTATGAATGAAAATATTTAGTTATGGGATTTTGACTTGATTATATATATTAACCTCAATTTTAAGAACTTTTTACTTGTTTAAAAATTCCAATGGGTCCACTGTAAAAGCCATTTAGACATGCACCCCTTAACCCCAACAAAACGGAAGAAAAAAATAAGATTAAATCAAATTTTATGAATTAAAATATTTAATTATGGGCTTTTGAATATGATTATATAGCTTAACCTCATTTTCAGAACTTTTTAATCGTTAAAATTCCAACGGGTCCACTCTAAAAGCCTATTTTGACATGCACGCCTTAAACCCCATCAAAAAATGGCCGAAAATAATAAGAAATCAAATTTTTGACTTAAAATATTTAATTATGGGCTTTTGATAAATGATTATACATATTAACCTCAATTTTAGAACTTTTTACTCAATTAAAATTTCAACGGGTCCACTTTAAAGCCCATTTAGATATGCAAGCCTTAAACCACAACAAAATGACCGAAAAATAAGATTACATCATATTTTATGACTTAAAATATTTAGTTATGGGCTTTTGAACATGATTCTTTAGATATAACCTCATTTTTAGAAATTTTTACTTGGTTAAAATTCCAACGGGTCCACTGTAAAGCTCATTTTGACATGCACGCCTTAAAACCCAACAATACGAAAGAAAAATAAGATTAAATCTAATTTTATGACTTAAAATTTTTAGTTATGGGCTTTTGAACATGATTATATACCTTAACCTCATTTTTGAAAAAAATACTTTTAAAAAAATTCCAATTGGTCCACTATAAAACCCACTTAGACATGTACGCTTTAGACCTCAACAAAATGGTTGTAAAATAAGATTAAATCAATTTTTATGACTTAAAATATTTATTTATGATTTTTTGAACATGATTATATAGTTTAGAGTCAATTTTAGAACATTTTACTTAGTTAAAATTTCAACGGGTCCACTGTAAAGCCCATTAAGACATGCACGCCTTAAACCCAAACAAAACGACCGAAAAATAAGATTAAATCACATTATATGACTTAAAATATTTAGTTATAGGATTTTGAACATGATTATATAGCTTAAACTCATTTTCTGAAATTTTTACTCGGTTAAAATTCTAACGGGTCCACTATAAAGCCCATTTAGACGTGCACGCCTCAAACCCCAACAAAATAAAAAAATGGATCAAATCATATTTTATGACTCAAAGCATTTAGTTATGGTATTTTTAACATGATTATATAGCTTAACCTCATTTTCAAAAATTTTTACTCGGTTAAAATTCCAACGGCTAAATTGTAAAGCCCATTTAGACATGCAAGCCTTAAACCCCAACAAAATGGCCGCAAAAATAAGATTAAATAAAATTTCTTAAGTTCAAATATTTGATTATGAGCTTTTGAATATGATTATATAGCTTAACCTCATTTGCAGAACTTTCATCTCAGTTAAAATTCTAACGGGTTCACTCTAAAGCCCATTAAGACATACACACCTTAAACCCAACAAAACGACCACAAAATAAGATTAAATAAAATTTTATGCATTAAAATATTTGATTATGGGCTTTTAAATATGATTATATAGCTTAAACTCAATTTTAGAACTTTTTACTCGGTCAAAATTCCATCGGGTCCACTATAAAGCCCATATACACATGAACGCCTTAAACCCCAACAAAATGGTCGCAAAATATGATTAAATCAAATTTTATATATTAAAATATTTATTTATGAGCTTTTGAACATGATTATATAGCTTAAACTTAATTTTAGAACTTTTTACTCTGTCAAAATTCCAGCAAAATGGCCATATAGTAAAAAGGCCATATAGATATGCACGCCTTAAACCCCAGCAAAATGGTCGCAAAATATGATTAAATCAAATTTTATAAATTAAAATATTTATTTATGGGCTTTTGAACATGATTATACAGCTTAACTTCAATTTTAGAACTTTTTACTCGGTTAGAATTGCAACGGGTCTAATGTAAAAGCCCAATTATAGACATGCACACCTTAAACCCCAACAATAAGGAAGAAAAATAAGATCAAATCAAATTTTATGAATTAAAATATTTTATTATGGGCTTTTGAATATGATTATATTGCATAACAGCAATTTCAGAACTTTTTAATCGGTTAAAATTCCAACGGTCCACTATAAAGCCATTTTGACATGCACGCTTTAAACCCCACAAAACGACCAAAAAATAAAATTAAATTAAATTTTAAAACTTAAAATATTTAGTTATGGGATTTTGAACATGATTATATAGCTTAACCTCATTTTCATAAATTTTTACTACCTTAAAATTCTAACGGGACCACTGTAAAGCCCATTTAGACATGCATGCCTTAAACCCAACAAATCGGCCACATAATAAGATTAAACCAAATTTTATGACTTAAAATATTTCATTACGGGATTTTGAATGCGATTATATAGCTTAACCTCAATTTTTAAATGGTTAAAATTCCAACGAGTCCAATGTAAAGCCCATTTAGACATGCACGCCTTAAACCCCAACAAAACATCCGCAAAATAAGATTAAATCAAATTTATTACTAAAAATATTTAGTTATGGGCTTTTGAACAAGATTATGCAATTTAACCTTAAATTTAGAACTTTTTACTGGTTTAAAATACTAACAGGTCCATTTTAAAGCCCAATTAGAAATGCAAGCCTTAAACCCCAACAAAGCGACCGAAAAATAATATTAAATCGCATTTTATATGACCTAAAAAATATTTAGTTATGGGATTTGGAACTTGTTTATTAGCTTAAACTCATTTTTGAACTTTTAAATATGATTATATAGCTTAAACTCAATTTTCTAACTTTTTACTCAGTTAAAACTCCAACGGGTCCACTATAAAGCCCGTTTAGACATGCATGCCTTAAACCCCAACAAAATGGTTGCAAAATACGATTAAATCAAATTTTATGAATTAAAATATTTAGTTATGGGCTTTTGAACATGATTATACAGATTAACCTCAGTTTATGAACTTTTTACTCGTTTAAAATTCCAACAGGTCCACTATAAAGTTCATTTAGACAAGCACGCCTTAAACCGCAACAAAACGGAAGAAAAATAAGATTAAATCAAATTTTATGTATTAAAATATTTAATTATTGGCTTTTGAACATGATTATATAGATTAACCTCGTTTTCATAATGTTTTACTCGGTTAAAATCCAACGGGTCCACTGTAAAGCCCATTTAGACATGCACGTCTTAAACCCTAACAAAATGGCTGCAAAATAATATTAAATCAAATTTTATGACTTAAAATATTTGATTATGAGCTTTTGAACATGATTATACAGCTTAACCTCAATTTTATATCCTTTTTCTCAGTTAAAATTCCAACGGGTCCACTGTAAAGCCCTATTTAGACATGCACGCCTTAAATCACAACAAAACGACCACAAAATAAGATTAAATCAAATTTCATGAGTTAAAATATTTTATTATGGGCCTTTAAATATAATTATATAGCTTAAACTCAATATTAGAACTTTTTACTCGGTTAAAATTCCAACGGGTCCACTATAAAGCCCATTTAGATATGCACGCCTTAAACCCCAACAAAATGGTTGCAAAATAAGATTAAATCAAATTTAACGAATCAAAATATTTAGTTATGGGCTTTTGACATGATTATATAGCTTAACCTCAGTTTAAGAACTTTTTACTCATTTAAAATTCCAACGGGTCCAATGTAAAGCCCATTTAGACATGCATGCCTTAAACCCCAACAAAACAGAAGAAAAATAAGATTAAATAAAATTTTATGAATTAAAATATTTAGTAATGGGATTTTGAACATGATTATATAGCTTAACCTCATTTTCAGAACTTTTTACCTAGTTAAAATTCCAACGGGTCCACTCTAAAGCCCATTTAGACATGCACGCCTTACACCCCAACAAAATGGCCGCAAAATACTATTAAATCAAATTTTATGAATTAAAATATTTATTTATGGGATTTTGAATATGATTATATAGCTTAACCTCATTTTCAGAACATTTTACCCAGTTAAAATTCCAACGGGTCCATTATATAGCACATTTAGACATGCAAGCCTTAAACCCCAACAAAACGACCAAAAAATAAGATTACATCATATTTTATGACTTAAAATATTTAGTTATTGGCTTTTGAACATGATTCTTTAGCTTAACCTCATTTTTAGAAACTTTTACTCGGTTAAAATTCCAACAGGTCCACTGTAAAGCCCATTTTGACATGCACACCTTAAAACCCGACAATACAAAAGAAAAATAAGATTAAATATAATTTTATGACTTATAATACTTACTTATGGGCTTTTGCGAGCGGAACGAACGGGGCGTGCTTTAGAAGAAGCGATCCCTATTTGGTTTGTTCATCATTCAAAGGGCCTATTGGTAAGAATTCTCTTTCATTCATTTTGTCTTTCTTTATTTTATGGCCTTATTCTATCTATGTATAAAATATGATAAAGGCCAATATTATTAAGACCACTATTACGCTTCCACATCAAAGTGAAAAATAGTATTTAAATATTTTTCTTTCCTTTAATGCCTATTGGTGTTCCAAGAGTTCCTTTTCGAAATCCCGGGGAGGAAGATGCAGAACATGATTATATTCCTTAACCTCATTTTCATAACATTTTACTTGGTTAAAATTCCAACAGGTCCACTATAAAAGCCCATTTAGACATGCACGCCTTAAACCCCAACAAAATGGTCGTAAAATAAGTTTAAATCAAATTTTATGAATTAAAATATTTGGTTATGGCTTTTGAACATGATTATATAGTTTAACCTCAGTTTTAGAACTTTTTACTTAGTTTAAATTTCGACGGGTCCAATGTAAAGCCCATTTAGACATGTACGCCATAAGCACCAACAAAACGACCGAAAAATAAGATTAAATCACATTTTATGACTTATAATATTTAGTTATAGGCTTTTGAACATGATTATATAGCTTAAACTCATTTTCAAAATTTTTTACTCTGTTAAAATTCCAACGGGTCCTCTGTAAAGCCTATTTAGTCGTGCACGCCTAAAACTCCGGCAAAATAAGAAAATAAGATTAAATCAGATTTTATGAATTAAAGTATTTAGTTATGGGATTTTTACATGATTATATAACTTAACCTCTTTTTCAAAAAATTTTACTCGGTTAAAATTCCAACGGCTCCATTGTAAAGCCCATTTAGACATACATGCCTTAAACCACAAAAAATGGCCGCAAAATAAGATTAAATCAAATTTCGTAAGTTCAAATATTTGATTATGGGCTTTTGAATATGATTATGTAGCTTAACCTCATTTGCAAAACTTTCTTAATGGTTAAAATTCTAACGGGTCCACTGTAAAGCCCATTGAGACATGTACAACTTAAACCCATCAAAACAACCACAATTTAAGATTAAATCAAATTTTATGTGTTAAAAATATTTGATTATGGGCTTTTAAATATGATTACATAGATTAAACTCAATTTTAGAACTTTTTACTCAGTTAAAATTCCAACGGGTCCACTTTAAAGCCCAAATAGACACGCACGCCTTAAACCCCAACAAAATGGTCGCAAAATATGATTAAATCAAATTTTATGAATTAAAATATTTAGCTACGAGCTTTTGAACATGATCATACAACTTAACCTCAATTTTGGATCTTTTTACTCGGTTAAAATTCCAACGGGTCTACTGTAAAAGCCATTTAAACATGCAAATCTTAAACCCAACAAAATGCAAGAAAAATAAGATTAAATCAAATTTTATGAATTAAAATATTTTATTATGGGCTTTTAAATATAATTATATAGCTTAAACTCAATATTAGAACTTTTTACTCGGTTAAAATTCTAACGGGTCCACTATAAAGTTCATTTAGACATGCACGCCTTAAACCCCAACAAAATGGTTGCAGAATAAGATTAAATCAAATTTAATGAATTAAAATATTTAGTTATGGGCTTTTGACATGATTATACAGCTTAACCTCAGTTTAAGAACTTTTTACTCGTTTAAAATTCCAACGGGTCAAGTGTAAAAGCCTATTTAGACATACACGCCTTAAACCCTAACAAAACAGAAGAAAAATAAAATTAAATCAAATTTTATGAATTAAAATATTTAGTAATGGGATTTTGACCATGATTATATAGCTTAACCTCATTTTCAGAACATTTTACCCAGTTAAAATTCCAACGGGTCCATTGTATAGCACATTTAGACATGCAAGCCTTAAACCCCAACAAAACGACCGAAAAATAAGATTACATCATATTTTATGACTTAAAATATTTAGTTATGGGCTTTTGAACATGATTCTTTAGCTTAACCTCATTTTTAGAAACTTTTACTCGGTTAAAATTCCAACGGGTCCACTGTAAAGCCCATTTTCACATGCAAGCCTTAAAACCCAACAATACGAAAGAAAAATAAGATTAAATAAAATTTTATGACTTATAATACTTAGTTATGGGCTTTTGAACATGATTATATAATTTAACCTCATTTTCAAAATATTTTACTTGGTTAAAATTCCAACAGGTCCATTGTAAAAGCCCATTTAGACATGCAAGCCTTAAACCCAAACAAAAATGGCCGTAAAATAAGATTAAATGAAATTTTATGACTTAAAATATTTAGTTATGGTCTTTTGAACATGATTATATAGTTTAACCTATATTTTAGAACTTTTTACTCAATTTAAATTCCAACGGGTCAACTATAAAGCCAATTTAGACAGGCACGCCTTAAACCCAAACAAAACCGCTGATAAATAAGATTAAATCACATTTTATGATTTAAAATATTTAGTTATAGGCTTTTAAACATGATTATATAACTTAACCTCATTTTTAGAAATTTTTACTCGGTTAAAATTCTAACGGGTCCACTATAATGCCCATTTAGACGCGCACGCCTTAAACTTCATCATAATAAAAAAATAAGATTAAATAAGATTTTATGAATTAAAGTATTTAGTTATGAGATTTTAAACATGATTATATAGCTTAACCTCATTTTCAAAAAAAATTTACTTGGTTAAAATTCCAACGGCTCAATTGTAAAGCCCATTTAGACATGCACGCCTTAAACAAAAAAAATGGCCACAAAATAAGATTAAATCAAATTTCATAAGTTCAAATATTTGATTATGGACTTTTGAATATGATTATATAGCTTAACCTCATTTGCAGAACTTTCTTCTCAGTTAAAATTCTAACGGGTCCACTGTAAAGCCTATTGAGATATGCACACCTTAAACCCAACAAAATGACCACAAAATAAGATTAAATCAAATTTTACGCGTTAAAATTTTTTATTATGGACTTTTAAATATGATTACATACCTTAAACTCAATTTTAGAGCCTTTTACTCAGTTAAAATTCCAACGGGTCCACTAAAAAGCCATATAGATATGCACGCCTTAAACCCCAGCAAAATGGTCGCAAAATATGATTAAATCAAATTTTATGAATTAAAATATTTAGTTAAGAGCTTTTGAACATGATTATATAGCTTAACCTCAATTTTAGAAATTCTTACTTGATTAAAGTTCCAACGGGTCTACTGTAAATGCCCATTTAGACATGCACACCTTAAACCCCAACAAAATGGAAGAAAAATAAGATTAAATCAAATTTTATGAATTAAAATATTTTATTATGGGCTTTTGAATATGATTTTATTGATTAACCTCAATTTCTGAACATTTTAATCGGTTCAAATTCCAACGGATCCACTAAAAAGCCCATTTAGACAAGCTGCCTTAAACCCCCAAAAACGGCCAAAAAATAAGATTAAATAAATTTTATAACTTAAAATATTTAGTTATGGGAGTTTAGAACATGATTATATTAGCTTAACCTCATTTTCATAAATTTTTACTTGGTTAAAATTCTAACGGGTCCACTGTAAAGCCCATTTCGACATACACGCCTTAAACACAACAATAAGCCAAATAATAAGATTAAATCAAATTTTATGATTTAAAATATTTTATTATGGGATTTTGAAAGTGAGTATATAGCTTAACATCAATTTTAACATTTTTTACTTTGTTAAAATTCCAACGGGTGCAAGGTAAAGCCCATTTAGACATGCACGCCTTAAACCCAACAAAACGGACGCAAAATAAGATAAAATCAAATTTTATGAATTAAAATATATATTTATGGGCTTTTGTTCAAGATTATATAGTTCAACGTCAATTTTAGATCTTTTTACTCTTTTAAAATTCCAACATGTCCACTATAAAAAGCCCATTTAGACATGCAAGCCTTAAACCCCAACAAAAAACAATCAAAAAATAAGATTAAATCAAATTTTATGACTTAAAATATTTATTTATGGGCTTTTGAACAAGATTATATAGTTCAACGTCATTTTTAGAACTTTTTACTCGGTTAAAATTCCAACATGTCCACTTTAAAAGCCCATTTAGACATGCACACCTTAAACCCCAACAAAACAAAAAAAATAAGATTAAATCAAATTTTATGACTTAAAATATTTAGTTATGGGCTTTTGAACTTGATTATATAGCTTAACCTCATTTTTGAACTTTCTACTCGGATAAAATTCCAACGGGTCCAATGTAAAGCCCATTTAGACATGCACACCTTAAAACCCAAAAAAATGACCACAAAAAATAAGATTAAATCAAATTTTTTGAGTTAAAATATTTGATTAGTTTTTATTTTAAAATTCCATGATTATATAGATTAAACTCAAAAATTTAGAAAAATTTTTAAATAAATTTTATGAATTAAAATTATGGGGTTTTGAACATGATTAAAGCCCTCATTTAGACATGTTAAAATTCCAACGGGTCCACTTAAACCCATTTAGACATGCAACAAAAAAAAATGGTTGAAAAAAAATATTTAAAGATTAAATCAAATTTTATGAATTAAAATTTTTTGTTATGTGGTTTTGAATATGATTATACAGTTTAACCTCAGTTTAAGAACTTTTTACTCCTTTAAAATTCCAACGGGTCCACTGCAAAACCCATATAGACATGCACGCCATAAACCCAACAAAATGGTTGCGAAATAAGATTAAATAAAATTTTATGAATTAAATATTTAGTTATGGGATTTTGAGTTGATTATACATATTAAAAACCCAAGAAAATGGTTACTCAAGATTTAAGAACTTTTTACTTGTTTAAAATTCCAACGGGTCCACTACAAAGCCCATTTAGACATTTAGCACGCCTTAAACCCCAACAAAATAGAAGAAAAAATAAGATTAAATCAAATTTTATGAATCAAATATTTAATTATGGGTTTTTGAACATGATTATTTAGCTTAACCTCACTTTTAAAACTTTTACTCGGTTAAAATTCCAACGGGTCCACTCTAAAGCCCATTTAGACATGCACGCCTTAAACCCAAACAAAATGGCCGCAAAATAATATTAAATCAAATTTTATGACTTAAAATATTTAATTATGGGCTTTTTGAAAATTATTATACATATTAAACTCAATTATAGAACTTTTACTAAGTTAAAATTCCAACATATCCACTATAAAGCCCATTTATACATGCAAGCCTTAAACCCCAACAAAACGACTAAAAAATAAGATTACCTCATATTTTATGACGTGAAATATATATTTATGGGCTTTTGAACATGATTCTTTAGCTTCACCTCATTTAAAGAAATTTTTACTCGGTTAAAATTCCAACGGGTTCATTGTAAAACCCATTTAGACAAGCACGCCTTAAACCCCAACAAAACGGAAGAAAAATAAGATTAAATCAAATTTTATGTATTAAAATATTTAATTACGGACTTTTGAACATGATTATATAGCTTAACCTCATTTTCAGAACATTTTACTCGGTTAAAATTCCAACAGGTCTACTGTAAATCCCATTTAGACATGCACGCCTTAAACCCCAAGAAAATGGTTACGAAACAAGATTAAATAAAATTTTATGAATTAAAATATTTAGTTATGGGATTTTGAACATGATTATAAATTTTAACCTCAACTTTAAGAACTTTTTACTTGTTTAAAATTCCAACGGGTCCACTACAAAATCCATTTAGACATTCACGCCTTAAACCCCAACAAAAATAGAAGAAAAAATAAGATTAAATCAAATTTTATGAATTAAAATATTTGATTATGGGTTTTTGAACATGATTATATAGCTTAACCTCAAAATTAGAACTTTTTACTCTAAGTTAAAATTCCAACGGGTCCACTCTAAAAACCCATTTAGACATGCACGCCTTAAACCCAAACAAAATGGCCAAAAAATAATATTAAATCAAATTTTATGACTTAAAATATTTAATTATGGGCTTTTTGAAAATGATTATACATATTAAACTCAATTTTAGAACTTTTACTAAGTTAAAATTCCAACAGATCCACTACAAAATCCCATTTAGACATGCAAGCCTTAAACCCCAACAAAACGACCAAAAAAAATAAGATTAAATCATATTTTATGACTTAAATATTTATTTATGGGCTTTTGAACATGATTATTTAGCTTAACCTCATTTAAAGAAATTTTTACTTGGTTAAAATTCCAACGGGTCATTGTAAAACCCATTTAGACAAGCACGCCTTAAACCCCAACAAAAATGGAAAAAAAATAAGATTAAATCAAATTTTATGAATTAAAATATTTAATTATGGGCTTTTGAACATGATTATATAGCTTAACCTCATTTTTAGAACTTTTACTCTTTTAAAATTCCAATAGGTCACACTAAATCCCATTTAGACATGCACGCCTTAAACCCAAAACAAAATGGCCAAAAAATAATATTAAATTAAATTTTATGACTTAAAATATTTAATTATGGGCTTTTGAACATGATTATAAATTTTAACCTCAATTTTAGAACTTTTACTAAGTTAAAAATTCCAACGGGTCCATTGTAAAACCCATTTAGACATTCACGCCTTAAACCCCAACAAAACGACCAAAAAAAATAAGATTAAATCAAATTTTATGAGTTAAAATATTTGATTATGGGCTTTTAAATATGATTATATAGCTTAAAATCAAAATTAGAACATTTTACTCCGTTAATATTCCAACGGGTCCACTACAAAACCCATTTAGACATGCACGCCTTAAACCCCAACAAAATGGTTGTGAAATAAGATTAAATAAAATTTTATGAATTAAAATATTTAATTATGGGATTTTGAAAATGATTATATAGCTTAACCTCAATTTTAAGAACTTTTTACTTGTTTAAAATTCCAACGGTCCACTTGTAAAGCCCATTTAGACATTCACGCCTTAAAAACCCAAAAAAATGGCCCCAAAAATAAGATTAAATTAAATTTTATGACTTAAAATATTTAATTATGAGCTTTTGAACATGATTATAAATTTAACCTCAACTTTAGAACTTTTTACTAAGTTAAATTTCCAACGGGTTCATTGTAAAACCCATTTAAACAAGCGCGCCTTAAACCCCAACAAAAAAAAAATAAAGATTAAATCAAATTTTATGTATTAAAATATTTAATTACGGACTTTTGAACATGATTATATAGCTTAACCTCATTTTAGAACATTTTACTTGTTTAAAATTCCAACAGGTCCACTATGAAAATCATTTAGACATGCACGCCTTAAACCCAAAAAAATGGCCCCAAAATAATATTAAATTAAATTTTATGACTTTAAAATATTTAATTATGAGCTTTTGAACATGATTATAAATTTTAACCTCAACTTTAGAACTTTTTACTAAGTTAAATTTCCAACGGGTCCACTCAGAAATCCCATTTAGACATGCACGCCTTAAACCCCAACAAAAATAGACCACAAAATAAGATTAAATCAAATTTTATGAGTTAAAATATTTGATTATGGGCTTTTAAAATATGATTATATAGCTTAAAATCAATATTAGAACATTTTACTCGGTTAATAATTCCAACGGGTCCACTACAAAACCCATTTAGACATGCACGCCTTAAAACCCAAAAAAATGGTTGTGAAATAAGATTAAATAAAATTTTATGAATTAAAATATTTAGTTATGGGATTTTGACTTGATTATACAGCTTAACCTCAGTTTAAGAACTTTTTACTTGTTTAAAATTCCAACGGGTCCACTACAAAAAGCCCATTTAGACATGCAAGCCTTAAACCCCAACAAAATAAAGAAAAAATAAGATTAAATCAAATTTTATGAATCAAATATTTAATTATGGGTTTTTGAACATGATTATGTAGCTTAACCTCACTTTCAAGAACTTTTTACTCGGTTAAAATTCCAACGGGTCCAATCTAAAACCCATTTAGACATGCACGCTTTAAACCCAAACAAAAAAATGCCAAAAATAATATTAAATCAAATTTTATGACTTAAAATATTTAATTATAGGCTTTTTGAAAATTATTATACATATTAAACTCAATTTTAGAACTTTTACTAAGTTAAAATTCCAATAGATCCACTATAAAAGCCCATTTATACATGCAAGCCTTAAACCCCAACAAAATGGCCAAAAAAATAAGATTACCTCATATTTTATGACTTAAAATATTTATTTATGGGCTTTTGAACATGATTCTTTAGCTTAACCTCATTTAAAGAAATTTTTACTAAGTTAAAATTTCCAACGGGTTCATTGTAAAACCCATTTAGACAAGCACGCCTTAAACCCCAAAAAAAAACGGAAGAAAAAATAAGATTAAATCAAATTTTATGTATTAAAATATTTAATTACGGACTTTTGAACATGATTATATAGCTTAACCTCATTTTTAAACATTTTACTTGTTAAAATTCCAACAGTCTCATTGTAAAACCCATTTAGACATGCACGCCTTAAAACCCCAACAAAATGGCCCCAAAAAAATATTAAATTAAATTTATGACTTAAAATATTTAATTATGAGCTTTTGAACATGATTATAAATTTTAACCTCAACTTTAGAACTTTTTACTAAGTTAAATTTCCAACGGGTCCACTGTAAATCCCATTTAGACATGCACGCCTTAAACCGCAACAAAACGACCACAAAATAAGATTAAGTCAAATTTTATCAGTTAAAATATTTTATTATGGGCTTTTAAATATGATCATATAGCTTAAAATCAATATTAGAACATTTTATTCTGTTAATATTCCAACGGGTCCACTACAAAACCCATATAGACATGCACGCCTTAAACCCCAAGAAAATGGTTGCGAAATAAGATTAAATAAAATTTTATGAATTAAAATATTTAGTTATGGGATTTTGACTTGATTATACAGCTTAACCTCAGTTTAAGAACTTTTTACTTGTTTAAAATTCCAACGGGTCCACTACAAAGCCCATTTAGACATGCACGCCTTAAACCCCAACAAAATAGAAGAAAAATAAGATTAAATCAAATTTTATGAATCAAATATTTAATTATGGGTTTTTGAACATGATTATGTAGCTTAACCTCACTTTCAAAACTTTTTACTCGGTTAAAATTCCAACGGGTCCACTCTAAAGCCCATTTAGACATGCACGCCTTAAACCCAAACAAAATGGCCGCAAAATAATATTAAATCAAATTTTATGACTTAAAATATTTAATTATGGGCTTTTTGAAAATTATTATACATATTAAACTCAATTTTAGAACTTTTACTAAGTTAAAATTCCAACATATCCACTATAAAGCCCATTTATACATGCAAGCCTTAAACCCCAACAAAACGACCAAAAAATAAGATTACCTCATATTTTATGACTTAAAATATTTATTTATGGGCTTTTGAACATGATTCTTTAGCTTCACCTCATTTAAAGAAATTTTTACTCGGTTAAAATTCCAATGGGTTCATTGTAAAACCCATTTAGACAAGCGCGCCTTAAACCCCAACAAAACGGAAAAAAATAAGATTAAATCAAATTTTATGTATTAAAATATTTAATTACGGACTTTTGAACATGATTATATAGCTTAACCTCATTTTCAGAACATTTTACTCGGTTAAAATTCCAACAGGTCTGATTGTAAATCCCATTTAGACATGCACGCCTTAAACCCCAGCAAAATGGCCCCAAAATAATATTAAATTAAATTTTATGACCTAAAATATTTAATTATGAGCTTTTGAACATGATTATAAATTTTAACCTCAACTTTAGAACTTTTTTCTAAGTTAAATTTCCAACGGGTCCACTGTAAATCCCATTTAGACATGCACGCCTTTAAACCCCAACAAAAAAACGACCACAAAATAAGATTAAGTCAAATTTTATCAGTTAAAATATTTTATTATGGGCTTTTAAATATGATTATATAGCTTAAAATCAATATTAGAACATTTTACTCTGTTAATATTCCAACGGGTCCACTACAAAACCCATATAGACATGCACGCCATAAACCCCAAGAAAATGGCTGCGAAATAAGATTAAATAAAATTTTATGAATTAAAATATTTAGTTATGGGCTTTTGAAAATGATTATACATATTAACCTCAGTTTAAGAACTTTTTACTTGTTTAAAATTCCAACGGGTCCACTACAAAGCCCATTTAGACATTCACGCCTTAAACCCCAGCAAAATGGCCCCAAAATAATATTAAATTAAATTTTATGACCTAAAATATTTAATTATGAGCTTTTGAACATGATTATAAATTTTAACCTCAACTTTAGAACTTTTTACTAAGTTAAAATTCCAACGGGTCCATTGTAAATCCCATTTAGACATGCACCTTAAAACCCAACAAAAAAAAAAAATAAGATTAAATCAAATTTTATGAGTTAAAATATTTTATTATGGGCTTTTAAATTTGATTATATAGCTTAAAATCAATATTAGAACATTTTACTCGGTTAATATTCCAAAATATGCCCACTACAAAACCCATTTAGACATGCACGCCTTAAACCCCAAAAAATGGTTAAAATAAGATTAAATAAAATTTTATGAATTAAAATCTTTAGTTATGGGATTTTGACTTGATTATACAATTTAACCTCAACTTTAAGAACTTTTTACTTGTTTAAAATTCCAATGGGTCCACTAAAAAGCCCATTTAGACATGCACACCTTAAACCCCAACAAAATAGAAGAAAAAAATAAGATTAAATCAAATTTTATGATTTATTTATTATGGGTTTTTGAACATGATTATGTAGCTTAAACTCACTTTTAGAACTTTTTACTCCAGTTAAAATTCCAACGGGTCCACTATAAAGCCCATTTAGACATGCACGCCTTAAACCCAAACAAAATGGCCGCAAAATAATATTAAATCAAATTTTATGACTTAAAATATTTAATTATGGGCTTTTTGAAAATTATTATACATATTAAACTCAATTTTAGAACTTTTACTAAGTTAAAATTCCAACATATCCACTATAAAAAGCCCATTTATACATGCAAGCCTTAAACCCCAACAAAAACGACCAAAAAAAATAAGATTACCTCATATTTTATGACGTGAAATATTTATTTATGGGCTTTTGAACATGATTCTTTAGCTTCAACCTCATTTAAAGAAATTTTTACTCGGTTAAAATTCCAACGGGTTTATTGTAAAACCCATTTAGACAAGCAAACCTTAAACCCCAACAAAAATGGAAAAAATAAGATTAAATCAAATTTTATGTATTAAAATATTTAATTACGGACTTTTGAACATGATTATATAGCTTAACCTCATTTTTAGAACATTTTACTAAGTTAAAATTCCAACAGTCCACTATAAATCCCATTTAGACATGCACGCCTTAAACCCCAAAAAAAATGGCCAAAAAAATAATTTAAATTAAATTTTATGACTTAAAATATTTAATTATGAGCTTTTGAACATGATTATAAATTTTAACCTCAACTTTAGAACTTTTTACTAAGTTAAATTTCCAACGGGTCCATTGTAAAAACCCATTTAGACATGCACGCCTAAAACCCAAAAAAAAAACCACAAAAAATAAAATTAAATCAAATTTTATGAGTTAAAATATTTGATTATGGGCTTTTAAATATGATTATATAGCTTAAAATAAATATTAGAACATTTTACTGTTAATATTCCAACGGGTCCACTACAAAAACCCATTTAGACATGCACACCTTAAACACCAAGAAAATGGTTGCAAAATAAGATTAAATAAAATTTTATGAATTAAAATATTTAGTTATGGGATTTTGACTTGATTATACAGTTAACCTCAGTTTAAGAACTTTTTATTTGTTTAAAATTCCAACGGGTCCACTACAAAAAGCCCATTTAGACATGCACGCCTTAAACCCCAACAAAATAGAAGAAAAAAAATAAGATTAAATCAAATTTTATGAATCAAATATTTAATTATGGGTTTTTGAACATGATTATGTAGCATAACCTCACTTTTTTAACTTTTTACTCGGTTAAAATTCCAACGGGTCCACTTAAAATATTTAGACATGCACGCCTTTAAACCCAAACAAAATGGCCATAAAATAATATTAAATCAAATTTTATGACTTAAAATATTTAATTATGGGCTTTTTGAAAATTGTTATACATATTAAACTCAATTTTTGAACTTTTACTAAGTTAAAATCCCAACAGATCCACTGTAAAGCCCATTTATACATGCAAGCCTTAAACCCCAACAAAACGACCAAAAAATAAGATTACCTCATATTTTATGACTTGAAATATTTATTTATGGGCTTTTGAACATGATTCTTTAGCTTCACCTCATTTAAAGAAATTTTTACTCGGTTAAAACTCCAACGGGTTCATTGTAAAACCCATTTAGACAAGCGCGCCTTAAACCCCAACAAAACGGAAAAAAATAAGATTAAATCATATTTTATGTATTCAAATATAAAATTACGGACTTTTGAACATGATTATATAGCTTAACATCATTTTCAGAATATTTTACTCGATTAAAATTCCAACAGGTCTGCTGTAAATCCCATTTAGACATGCACGCCTTAAACCCATATAAATATTTAATTATGAGCTTTTGAACATGATTATAAATTTTAACCTCAACTTTAGAACTTTTTACTAAGTTAAATTTCCAACGGGTCCACTATAAATCCCATATAGACATGCACGCCTTAAACCGCAACAAAACGACCACAAAATAAGATTAAGTCAAATTTTATGAGTTAAAATATTTGATTGTGGGCTTTTAAATATGATTATATAGCTTAAAATCAATATTAGAAACTTTGTACTCCGTTAATATTCCAACGGGTCCACTGTAAAACCCGTATAGACATGCACGCCTTAAACCCCAAGAAAATGGCTGCGAAATAAGATTAAATAAAATTTTATGAATTAAAATATTTAGTTATGGGATTTTGAATTGATTATACAGCTTAACCTCAGTTTAAGAACTTTTTACTTGTTTAAAATTCCAACGGGTCCATTACAAAGCCCATTTAGACATGCACGCCTTAAACCCCAACAAAATAGAAGAAAAATAAGATTAAATCAAATTTTATGAATCAAATATTTAATTATGGGATTTTGAACATGATTATGTAGCTTAACCTCACTTTCAGAACTTTTTACTCGGTTAAAATTCCAACGGGTCCACTCTAAAGCCCATTTAGACATGCACCCCTTAAACCCAAACAAAATGGCCGCAAAATAATATTAAATCAAATTTTATGACTTAAAATATTTAATTATGGGCTTTTTGAAAATTATTATTCATATTAAACTCAATTTTAGAACTTTTACTAAGTTAAAATTCCAACAAATCCACTGTAAAGCCCATTTATACATGCAAGCCTTAAACCCCAACAAAACGACCAAAAAATAAGATTACCTCATATTTTATGACTTAAAATATTTATTTATGGGTTTTGAACATGATTCTTTAGCTTCACATCTTTTAAAGAAATTTTTACTTGGTTAAAATTCCAACGGGTTCATTGTAAAACCCATTTAGACAAACGCGCCTTAAACCCCAACAAAACGGAAGAAAAATAAGATTAAATCATATTTTATGTATTCAAATATTTAATTACGGACTTTTGAACATGATTATATATCTTAACCTCATTTTCAGAACATTTTACTCGGTTAAAATTCCAACAGGTCTGCTGTAAATCCCATTTAGACATGCACGCCTTAAACCCCAGCAAAATGGCCCCAAAATAATATTAAATTAAATTTTATGACTTAAAATATTTAATTATGAGCTTTTGAACATGATTATAAATTTTAACCTCAACTTTAGAACTTTTTACTTCTATTAAATTTCCAACGGGTCCACTGTAAATCTCATTTAGACATGCACGCCTTAAACCGCAACAAAACGACCACAAAATAAGATTAAGTCAAATTTTATGAGTTAATATATTTGATTATGGGATTTTAAATATGATTATATAGCTTAAAATCAATATTAGAACTTTGTACTCCGTTAATATTCCAACGGGTCCACTTTAAAAAAAACCCATTTAGACATGCACACCAAAAATGGTCATGAAAAATAAGATTAAATAAAATTTTATGAATTAAAATATTTAGTTATGGGATTTTAACTTGATTATACATCTTAACCTCAGTTTAAGAACTTTTTACTTGTTTAAAATTCCAACGGGTCCACTACAAAGCCAATTTAGACATGCAAGCCTTAAACCCCAACTAAATAGAAGAAAAATAAGATTAAATCAAATTTTATGAATCAAATATTTAACTATGGGTTTTTGAACATGATTATGTAGCTTAACCTCACTTTCAGAACTTTTTACTCGGTTAAAATTCCAACGGGTTCACTCTAAAGCCCATTTAGACATGCACGCCTTAAACCCAAACAAAATGGCCGCAAAATAATATTAAATCAAAATTTATGACTTAAATTATTTAATTATGGGCTTTTTGAAAATTATTATACATATTAAACTCAATTTTAGAACTTTTACTAAGTTAAAATTCCTACAAATCCACTCTAAAGCCCATTTATACATGCAAGCCTTAAACCCCAACAAAACGACCAAAAAATAAGATTACCTCATATTTTATGACTTGAAATATTTATTTATGGGCTTTTGAACATGATTCTTAAGCTTCACCTCATTTAAAGAAATTTTTACTTAGTTAAAATTCCAACGGGTTCATTGTAAAACCCATTTAGACAAGCGCGCCTTAAACCCCAACAAAACGGAAGAAAAATAAGATTAAATCAAATTTTATGTATTAAAATATTTAATTACGGACTTTTGAACATGATTATATAGCTTAACCTCATTTTCAGAACATTTTACTTTGTTAAAATTCCAACAGTCCACTTTAAAATCCCATTTAGACATGCACGCCTTAAACCCCAAACAAAATGGCCATAAAAATAATATTAAATTAAATTTTATGACTTAAAATATTTAATTATGAGCTTTTGAACATGATTATAAATTTTAACCTCAACTTTAGAACTTTTTACTAAGTTAAATTTCCAACGGTCCACTTAAAAATCCCATTTAGACATGCACACCTTAAACCCAACAAAACGACCACAAAATAAGATTAAGTCAAATTTTATGAGTTAAAATATTTGATTATGGGCTTTTAAATATGATTATATAGCTTAAAATCAATATTAGAACTTTTTACTCCGTTAATATTCCAACGGGTCCACTGTAAAACCCATATAGACATGCACGCCTTAAACCCCAAGAAAATGGCTGCGAAATAAGATTAAATAAAATTTTATGAATTAAAATATTTAGTTATGGGATTTTGACTTGATTATACAGCTTAACCTCAGTTTAAGAACTTTTTACTCGTTTAAAATTCCAACGGGTCCAGTACAAAGCCCATTTAGACATGCATGCCTTAAACCCCAACAAAATAGAAGAAAAATAAGATTAAATCAAATTTTATGAATCAAATATTTAATTATGAGTTTTTGAACATGATTATGTAGCTTAACCTCACTTTCAGAACTTTTTACTTGGTTAAAATTCCAACGGGTCCACTCTAAAGCCCATTTAGACATGCACGCTTTAAACCCAAACAAAATGGCCTCAAAATAATATTAAATCAAATTTTATGACTTAAAATATTTAATTATGGGCTTTTTGAAAATTATTATACATATTAAACTCAATTTTAGAACTTTTACTAAGTTAAAATTCCAACAGATCTACTGTAAAGCCCATTTATACATGCAAGCCTTAAACCCCCAACAAAACGAACAAAAAATAAGATTACCTCATATTTTATGACTTGAAATATTTATTTATGGGCTTTTGAACATGATTCTTTAGCTTCACCTCATTTAAAGAAATTTTTACTCGGTTAAAATTCCAATGGGTTCATTGTAAACCCCATTTAGACAAAGCGCCTTTAAAAACCAACAAAACGAAAAAAAATAAGATTAAATCAAATTTTATGTATTAAAATATTTAATTACAGACTTTTGAACATGATTATATAGCTTAACCTCATTTTTAAAATTTTTACTTGGATAAAATTCCAACAGTCTCACTGAAAATCCCATTTAGACATGCACTTTAAACCCCAAACAAAATGGCATAAAAATAATATTAAATTAAATTTTATGACTTAAAATATTTAATTATGAGCTTTTGAACATGATTATAAATTTTAACCTCAACTTTAGAACTTTTTACTAAGTTAAATTTCAACGGTCCATTTGAAATCCCATTTAGACATGCACGCCTTAAACCACAAACAAAAGGACCACAAAATAAGATTAAGTCAAATTTTATGAGTTAAAATATTTGATTATGGGATTTTAAATATGATTATATAGCTTAAAATCAATATTAGAACTTTTTACTTTAATAATTCCAACGGATCCACTATAAAAACCCATATAGACATGCACGCCTTAAAACCCCAACAAAATGGTTGCAAAATAAGATTAAATAAAATTTTAGGACTTAAAATATTTAGTTATGGGATTTTGACTTGATTATACACCTTAACCTCAGTTTAAGAACTTTTTACTAGTTTAAAATTCCAACGGGTCCGCTGTAAACCATTTAGACATGCACGCCTTAAACCCCAACAAAACAGAAGAAAAATAAGATTAAATCAAATTTTATGAATCAAATATTTAATTATGGGTTTTTGAACATGATTATGTAGCTTAACCTCACTTTCAAACTTTTTACTGAGTTAAAATTCCAACGGGTCCACTCTAAAGCCCATTTAGACATGCACGCCTTAAACCCAAACAAAATGGCAAAAAATAATATTAAATCAAAATTTATGACTTAAAATATTTAATTATGGGCTTTTTGAAAATTATTATACATATTAAACTCAATTTTAGAACTTTTACTAAGTTAAAATTCCAACAAATCCACTCTAAAGCCCATTTATACATGCAAGCCTTAAACCCCAACAAAACGACCGAAAAATAAGATTACATTATATTTTGGGACTTGAAATATTTATTTATGGGCTTTTGAACATGATGCTTTAGCTTAACCTCATTTATAGAAATTTTTACTCGGTTAAAATTTCAATGGGTTCATTGTAAAGCCCTTTTAGACAAGCGCGCCTTAAACCCCAAAAAAACGAAAGAAAAATAAGATTAAATCAAATTTTATGTATTAAAATATTTAATTACGGACTTTTGAAAATGATTATATAGCTTAACCTCATTTTTTAACATTTTACTCTAGTTAAAATTCCAACAGTCTCCACTGTAAATCCCATTTAGACATGCACGCCTTAAACCCCAACAAAAATGGCCATAAAAATAATAAATTAAATTAAATTTTATGACTTAAAATATTTAATTATGAGCTTTTGAACATGATTATAAATTTTAACCTCAACTTTAGAACTTTTTACTAAGTTAAATTTCCAACGGGTCCACTGTAAATCCCATTTAGACATGCACGCCTTAAACCACAACAAAACGACCACAAAATAAGATTAAGTCAAATTTTATGAGTTAAAATATTTGATTATGGGCTTTTAAATATGATTATATAGCTTAAAATCAATATTAGAACTTTTTACTCCGTTAATATTCCAACGGTCCACTATAAACCAATATAGACATGCACGCCTTAAACCCCAAGAAAATTGTTGCGAAATAAGATTAAATAAAATTTTATGAATTAAAATATTTAGTTATGGGATTTTGACTTGATTATACAGCTTAACCTCAGTTTAAGAACTTTTTACTTGTTTAAAATTCCAACGGGTCCACTGCAAAGCCCATTTAGACATGCACGCCTTAAACCCCAACAAAATAGAAGAAAAATAAGATTAAATCAAATTTTATGAATCAAATATTTAATTATGTAGCTTAACCTCACTTTCAAAACTTTTTACTCGGTTAAAATTCTAACGGGTCCACTCTAAAGCTCATTTAGACATGCACACCTTAAACCCAAACAAAATGGCCGCAAAATAATATTAAATCAAATTCTATGACTTAAAATATTTAATTATGGACTTTTTGAAAATTATTATACATATTAAACTCAATTTTAGAACTTTTACCAAGTTAAAATTCCAAAAGAGCCACTATAAAGCTCATTTATACATGCAAGCCTTAAACCCTAACAAAACGACCAAAAAATAAGATTACCTCATATTTTATGACTTAAAATATTTATTTATGGGCTTTTGAACATGATTCTTTAGCTTCACCTCATTTAAAGAAATTTTTAGTTGGTTAAAATTCCAATGGGTTCATTGTAAAACCCATTTACACAAGCGCGCCTTAAACCACAACAAAACGGAAGAAAAATAAGATTAAATCAAATTTTATGTATTAAAATATTTAATTACAGGCTTTTGAACATGATTATATAGCTTAACCTCATTTTCAAAACTTTTTACTCGGTTAAAATTCCAACAGGTCTGCTGTAAATCCCATTTAGACAAGCACGCCTTGAACCCAAACAAAATGGCAGCAAAATAATATTAAATTAAATTTTATGAATTAAAATATTTAATTATGAGCTTTTGAACATGATTATAAATGTTAACCTCAACTTTAGAACTTTTTACTAAGTTAAATTTCCAACGGGTCCACTGTAAATCCCATTTAGACATGCACGTCTTAAACCGCAACAAAAGGACCACAAAATAATATTAAGTCAAATTTTATAACTTAAAATATTTGATTATGGGATTTTAAATATGATTATATAGCTTAAAATCAATATTAGAACTTTTTACTCGGTTAATAATTCAATGGATCCACTATAAAGCCCATATAGACATGCACACCTTAAATCCCAACAAAATGGTTGCAAAATAAGATTAAATAAAATTTTAGGACTTAAAATTTTTAGTTATGGGATTTTGACTTGATTATACAGCTTAACCTCAGTTTAAGAACTTTTTACTCGTTTAAAATTCCAACGGGTCCACTGTATAAAGCCATTTAGACATGCACGCCTTAAACCCCAACAAAACAGAAGAAAAATAAGATTAAATCAAATTTTATGAATCAAATATTTAATTATGGGTTTTTGAACATGATTATGTAGCTTAACCTCACTTTCAAAACTTTTTACTCGGTTAAAATTCTAACAGGTCCACTCTAAAGCCCATTTAGACATGCACGCCTTAAACCCCAACAAAATGGCCGCAAAATAATATTAAATCAAATTTTATGACTTAAAATATTTAATTATGGGCTTTTTGAAAATCATTATACATATTAACCTCAATTTTAGAAGTTTTTACTCAGCTAAAATTCCAACAAATCCACTGTAAAGCCCATTTAGACATGCAAGCCTTAAACCCCAACAAAATGACCGAAAAATAAGATTACATTATATTTTGTGACTTAAAATATTCATTTATGGGCTTTTGAACATGATGCTTTAGCTTAACCTCATTTATAGAAATTTTTACTCGGTTAAAATTTCAAAAGCCCTTTTAGACAAGCGCGCCTTAAACCCCAAAAAACGGAAGACAAATAAGATTAAATCAAATTTTATGTATTAAAATATTTAATTATGGGCTTTTGAACATGATTATATAGCTTAACCTCATTTTCAGAATGTTTTACTCGGTTAAAATTCCAACGGGTCTACTGTAAAGCCCATTTAGACATGCATGCCTTAAACCCCAACAAAATGGCCAAAAAATAATATTAAATTAAATTTTATGACTTAAAATATTTAATTATGAGCTTTTGAACATGATTATATAGTTTAACCTCAACTTTAGAACTTTTTACACAGTTAAAATTCCAATGGGTGTTTCCTCCTAACGTAATGTGTTCCGAAAATGCTCTCAATTCTCTCATCCCTCTCCTCTCTCTCTCTCTTCTCTTCTTTTTTTTTTTCTCCCCCTCTCTCCCCTCAGCCTCCTCTCCTCTCTGCCTTGCTCCTCCAATAGCATCTCGCCTCTCCCTTTGGCTGGTGCTAGATTCTCGTGCCTTCTGTGGTTTTTTGGGTACAAATCAGCTTTGTGCTGCTGGACCGAGCAATCTTTCCCACCATTCAGGTATGCCACTTATCCTTTGAGATCGAGAAGAGAGCATTTTTGAACACACACTCAAATTTTCAGGTTCCAACTATTGTTTTTACAATGGTTTTTACATATCCATATTATTCACCTACATTTTTCTTTACATCCATTTTCTTATCAACGGTGCATCATTAATCCTTTTCAAACTTTTTTGGTTCCCATAATATTAGTCTTCAATCTGTTCCCTTACTATTTTCATGCATATCATTTGCTTTTCAACTTTTTACCATCGCTGCATTTTTTCAAATGTATCCACAATATCTTTTCAACGGTTGCATTTTCTTCATCCAACATTACTATACTAATTTTCATGTACCAATTTAATCATTTGCCATCACATTGGTTACCCATGACTTTTTCTATTAAAATTACACTCTTCACTATTAGTCATACCTTCAAAAAATGCTTCTACATTCATCTCTATTTCCTCTATGGAAAAGAAACTATTAGATGCCCTTTGGTATCTAAATCTATTGCCTCAATCGGGCAAATGTCCTGGTCTCATTTGGTTCTCACAAATTATCCATGAATCTCACAATGATCATTCATATATCCAAAGAGGTCTTATTTTATTATTATGGATATCCACTAATGATTCAATTTCACCATTACGGCAATTTCCATCAACACATAATATTATACTTCTCCATACTAAATTATTTACTGCCTCAATCGGGAATCACACACTTCATTTACTATTTCAAAAAGGTGGTATCCTCATTTGGTTACTACCATATAACCAAATCTTACCATACTCAAAATTTCCATTCATACACAAAATTCCATTCCCGAATAATAACATTAAAAATATTTTTAATACCACAAATGGAATTCATAATTTTCAAACTCAACCTCAAAAAGGAATTATTTATTTATGGACTCTATCAACTTTTCAAACTTTACAATATTATATTTTACTATTAACTAAAATAGCCACTCACCTCTATAAAATAATAATAATAATAATCAAATTACTTAATCTTTCAATGAGTATCCATAAGGACATTTTTCTACTATGGTCACTATTATATGACAAAATTTTGATAAGCCCACAATTACCATTATTACATATAGTCATTTCCTTTAACAAAAAAATCACCAAATTGTCTTATGATACTAAAGGAATCCTTAAGGAACATATACAATCTCCAATAGAAATTATTCCATTATGGACACCAACTTATACTCAAATCATACCACACTTACCATCACCATTAATACATATCGTAGCTACTAATTTCGAAATCCAGTTTTGTACCAACTTCTAATTTTACTTCCAAATGTCTCTCCCTATTTATAAACTTACCTTCCATAGATACAAATCTACCACTCAAAATAAGGAATACAATTTCTAGGATTCATACCATATTTTACAACTTATTCTCCTACTTCATAACTATAATGTTTGCACTCTTTCCATTATAGGATCCAATATTTCTTTTAGAATTTCTCTTAATCATTTGAGAATCCCGAAATTCCCCTCACAATTTTCCTTTATACCGTCTCATCTTAAAAAAAATTTATTGCATTCCTATACTATATTTTCTAACAATAACACTTCCAGATTGACTTATATTTCTATTACCAAACTTAATTTTGGTTACCTTACTTACCCTTTTATACGCTTCGTTACATTCATATATTCAAGGAATATTCTCCCTATTCTTCAAACATCTCTTAAATACAACTATAAATCTCATTTATGCACACATATTTCTTCAGTCAGTCTTTCCAAGTCTACTAACCTTCCAAATATTTTCTCATTAATTTTAAACTATTTCCATTTTAATTATCTTTACCTTACCTTCTACTTCCGATTTTATTCCATTTACCTTTATTATTACTGCATTTCCCTGTCCACACCGATTAACTCATTCCCCACCGACTATTTATACTTTTTCTATTCTATCTTAATCCCATCCATACCCTTACTCGAAAGCTCAATCCTCCTTCCATCAACCTAAATCTTACTATGGCGTCTAATACTCTCTTTCAACAACTAGGAGAGCTAACCCCTGAAGAACAAGGTGTGATTTTCACCCCTACACTGAATTAGGAAACCACCAGCGAAATAGCAAACTTCTTATCGGGAAGATAATATCATCCAAGCACATCGATGATCAAGCATTAGCTCGAGTTTTTCAAGGCATATAGAAAAAAGATAAAGTGGAGTCCATTTCAATCCTGAAACCGAACTACTTCCGAATCAAATTCTCTGATGAAGTAAATCGAAATGACATCCTGAAGAGAGGTCCCTAGACCTTCAAGGATGAGTGGCTTACCCTAGCTCCATTCGACCCAAAGATCAGCATTGATGATTACACTTTCACGAAGATGAATATTTGGGTATGCATACATAGTATTCCAGCTGTCCTGATTGACAATGAAAAATTTGCTCAACAAACTGCGGTTCAATTGGAACCATTATAGGATCGGTTCTTAAAACTGGAACTCGTCGCATTGATCGAAATATGGTTGACTACCTTCGAGTAGGAGTCATTCTCGACAGTACTAAGCCCCTTCTACGTTGTGTTGCCATTGAAGGATCCAGACCAAAGCCAAAAATATGTCCACTACAATATGAGAGACTTCCCTCTCTATGCCATGGTTGTGGTCTCATTGGCCACTTGGTGGGCTCTTGGCCAACTTTCAAACCTGCAGCATCTACTAATACGCCATATGGAGATTGGCTCCGCTACATTCCACCGAGAAATCAAGACAACTCTTTACTCTCTAAGGGGCGAATCAGATATCATGATGACAATTCCAATACTGGTAAACATTCAATTATTATTATTTTTTATGCTTCACTATACATAAATATTAATTTAATTTTTCTACCTTTAGATAAAGGTAAATACACACCATCTACATCGCATGAAGATGATAAGAAGGAAAATGATGAAGGCTCATTTCCCCCAAATCAACACAATAACTCTATGGATGTTGAATCCTTCAGCAACATTCTCGGAGATGCGGCAGTTGCTCAATCCTAGTGTCCACTCACCTATTGCGACAACTACCGCGGTCACTGCTGCTACCGATCCTGGCACTCAATCACCCATTGCAATTAGTGAAGATACTATTGTCCAAGCTGCTACTATCACCATCGCGCCAATTACAGACAAAAATACAGCAGTCACTGCTGCTACTTTGACTGACATAGGCCTAAATGATGCGGCTGTGAGCGCTAAAACATTGAACCCAATTGTTCTGCTCCAATCAATGTGCTTCCAACCAAGGGAAGTAGTTCCAAGGCCACAGTAAATCTAAAACTTGACAAAGAAATGGGTAAGTCGTTCCTACCAACATCATCTATGCTCTTAGAATTCGATGATTGGTTATCTAAGGAGTCACCATCACCTGCAGTTTCTAACAACAAAGGATCTATGGTTTCGACCCCTTGCGGCACCAAAAGATGCTCCCCTATGAATGATGCTATCAAGTCCAAGAGATCTCGACCGTTACCACCTTCTTCAAAAGACAAAGCTGGGATGAGCAGGGAAAAAAACTCTCCGGCGGAGGTTGATGTTCAACCCCACCGAGGGAAATAATTCTTCTATGTTGGAACTGTCAGGGTCTTGGCAAATCCCAGGTAGTTCAAGCTCTAGGTTGACTTGTTAGAAATTTTAATCCTGATGTTTTATTTCTTTGTGAAACCCATCTTAATAAATTCCAATATGAACGTACAAGCATCACCCTTAATATGCAAGGATGCTTTCTTGTAGAGAGTAGTCCATCTTGCTCCGGTTTGGTATTACTTTGGAATAATAAAATAAAAGTTGATTTGCTCTCGTACTCGGATCATCATATTGATATTGTTATCCATGTAAACAATTCACAATTCCATTTCACTGGCATCTATGGCTATGCTGAAACATCTCAAAAAATTAAAACTTGGCAATTAATTGATTCTTTAAACTTCTCTTTGAACTTCCCTTGGTTAATTGGATGAGATTTTAATGAAATATTCTCTGACAACACAAAACAAGGGGGTTGTCGTCGAGCACAATCACAAATCAATAACTTTAGAGATTGCTTACTTCACAATAATATGTTTGATTGCAAACCGGCTAATGGTTGGTTTACTTGGACTAAATCGGGTCCTCGAACCCCTACCATTCATGAATGACTCGATCGATTTGTTGCTAATCTAGTATGGTTTAATGTTCATACTACTTATCGAGCCACATCCGAATTTCATGCAAAATCGGACCACTATTTTATTATCATAGATATTGAATACATCGACAATCACCAATTTATGTCCAAAGATAACCACTTCCGATTCGAAAATTGCTGGGCTAATAATGCGGAGTGTATTTCTATTGTTCATACTACTTGGGCCACTACTCATGGCTCCAGTTTAGATAAAATTCAAGCAGTAGGATCCAACCTTAAGGAATGGCAATCGTACCAAAGATTCACTATTTCAAGTCATATTTCAGAACTTAACAAACAAATTAACTCCAGTCTAAATCGTCGATTATCTCCAACAGAAGTAGAAATTTTCCTTGCAGCGAAATCAGAGCTTAATCATCATCTTATTGCTCAAGAACAAAATTGGGCTCAACGATCCCGAGTTTCTTGGCTTGCCCATGGTGATAAAAACACCTCATTCTTCCATACCCGTGCAAATGGGCGTTGAAAGAAAAATAGAATTAAAGGCATTCTTGATAATAATAACACTTGGAAGGAAGATAAGAAAGACATCATAGAAATCATGGTTGACTACTTCTAAACCTATTCTCATCTTCCAACACCGATATTTCTCTTCATATTCTCAATAACATTACAACCTCCATTACCCCTAAAATGAATGAGGCTTTGACAAGGCCCTTCACTTCGGAAGAAATCATTCACGCCTTTTGAGATATCGACCCTAGGAAAGCCCCAGGCATTGATGGTTTACGTAGTGGCTTCTACTGTCAACACTGGGATACAATGGGACAAGATGTTATAAATCTATGTCTAGACCTCCTCTCTGGGAGAGCATTCATGACTGATATTAATCGCACAATCCTAGTTCTAATCCCCAAAGTCAATGAACCAACTACTATGAGACACTTACGTCCCATTAGCCTATGCACTGTTATTTATAAGACTGTTTCCAAAGTACTTGTTAATCGTATGAAAGCCATTATACCCATCTGCATTAGTAATAAACAAGCTACCTTCGTTAAGGGTAGAAATTTCACCGATAATATCCTTATTACCCATGAACTAATACACTCCCTTAACTCGGGAGATTCAAACCTTTTTCAAAGTGCGACCCTCAAATTAGACATGGAAAAGGCCTTTGATCGTGTGGAATGGGCCTTCTTTCGACAGATTATGCTTAGAATGGGATTTGCTGCAAATTGGGTTACTATAATCATGCGTTGTATTACTTCCATTTCCTTTACTGCTAGAGTCAATAACTCTTTTTCCCCGATATTTTTGCCTAAACATGGGCTTCGTTAGGGAGACCCTCTATTCCCCCTTTCTTTTCCTTTTTTGCACACAGGGCCTTTCAGTGATGCTTAATGTTGAACAACAAATGGGTCATATTCTGGGACTGTGTGTAAGTAAACATGGACCACGAGTCAATCATCTTCTCTTTGCGGATGATTGCATGGTTTTTATTTGTAACAATATCATGAAAGCCGATCATCTTAAAAATGCCCTTCTAACCTATGCTTCTTCCTCTGGACAGGCTGTCAATTTTGAGAAATCAACCATTTATTTTAATCCAAGTACCTCCAATGATAGCAAACAAACAATTAATGATATCCTTCAAGTCTGGGAAGTTGATGACCTGGGTATATATCTTGGAGTCCCTCTCCTTATAGGGAAAAATAAGACTTCATACCTAGGCTTCACCCGTGATAAGGTGCACTCCCGTATGTCTCGATAGGACAAAAATCTTCTTTCATACAGTGGACGTGAGGTATTTATTAAATATGTCATTCAATCTCCACCTCAATATGTAATGTCATGTTACCTACTTCCACAAAATATCATTGCTGATATGACAAAGTCTATTAGAAGTTTTTGGTGGTCGGGGAAAAACAAAAAATGAGGGTGGCCTCTAATTCTCTGGGAAACTATTTGTTCTCCAAAATTAATAGGAGGTATAGGATTCCAGGATCTTCATGTTTTCAACATTGCCTCATTGGAAAACAAATCTGGAGACTAATCACTGAACCCAATAATCTTCTTGGCCAAATTTACAGGGTAAAGTATTATCCATCGGAGCATATCTTTGATTCTGAACCTAACCGACGAGCTTTTTTTGGTTGGAAAGGCCTTCATCACGCTATGAAGCAACTATATAATGGTTTTCTTAAAAGACCAGGGATTGATAGCAATATCCGAATCCACTATGAGATCTGTGGTGGTGCCTCTGCAATTCATCTATATGGAGAATATGAAATTAATGATGAGATTCCTCTTCGTTGTCAAAAACTTAGGTTCCTGGTGAACCTCGATAGGATACAAAAAAAAGTTCGTAATTATTTCGAACAGAAGACTCCAACAATGTCCTTCGTATTTCAATAATAAATGACCAGCAAGATACGACTCTATGGGCCAATCATGATTCCGGGATTTACTCTATCAGCTCTAGATACTTTATTCACAACATCCTTTGGCACCTATTAATAGGCCTTCTCGTGTTTGGAAAGCTCTATCCAAACTATAGGTTCTCCCAAAAATTTGCTCATTTAGATGGCGAATTGGCCATGATGCTCTCCCAACGGGTCATAAACTTCAGGATGCTAATTTGGGATTAGGACTATGTCCCTTATGTCAATTGACCCAAGAAACTACGCTACATGCGTTGCGGGACTGATCAGGTGCTAATGATGCCCTTCGTCTGGCCGGATTACCAAATTCTATCATCTCTAGCACTACTGATTCCATACTATCTTGGCTTGAAGCTGGAGCTAATTGTTTAATGACACAATCATTTGCCCTATTTATCACGATCCTCTGGAACTTATGGAATAGACGGAATGATTGGGTCCATAACAAACGCCTCCAGCCCCCTTGGCTCATGGTCATAAATTCTAAAGATATTCTACGCGACTATGCTGCAGCCAATTCAATTGGCACCCCCTCCCAGCCGATTGATGAACCAGTTCTTGCGCACCTGAGATGGAAATCACCCAGGGTAGGATACGTGAAGATTAACACCGATGGGGCCTTTGATCCAGTTACCAAGGTTGCTGCTGTGGGAGTGGTAGCACGAGATTCTAGTGGTGCAATCACTGGAGGACTCTCTCATCCTTTGCGTAACTGCACAGACGCTACCTCAGTAGAAGCACAAGCTGTGATTTTTGGCATCTCTCTCGCTCGTTATAGCAGATGGAATAGTCTGATCATTGAAATAGACTCACCTATTGTGGCCAATAAATTAAATCATCATTGTAATGATCTTTCTATTTTGAGGCCGCTAGTGGAGATGCTTGCATCCAGCTTGCCGATATAGGAAATTTTATTATAAAATTTGTACCTAGGGAGGTGAATTCTGATGCCCATACTCTTGCCTCTAGGGCATTGAGATCTATGTCGTCCACCTACTTCGGTGAAAACTATCCATATTTTCTACATACGATTGTAAGTAATGAGATTTTATCTCACCAAGATTAATATATTCGGGTACTCTTTTCCCCATAGGTGGTCACCCAAGGTGATTGGCTTTGTGTGACTTTATAGGGGTTTTTAATGAGGCCCACCTCTCTTCAAAAAAAAATTCCAACGAGTCCACTGTAAAGCCCATTTAGACATGCACACCTTAAACAGCAACAAAACGACCACAAAATAAGATTAAATCAAATTTTATGAGTTAAAATATTTTATTATGGGCTTTTAAATATGATTATAGCTTAAAATCAATATTAGAACTTTTTACTCCTCAAAAATTCCAACGTCCAAAAAAGCCCATTTAGACATTCACGCTTTAAAATCAAAATAAAATGTTGCAAAATAAGGTTAAATCAAATTTTATAATTAAAATATTTAGTTAAATCTTGAATGATTATATTAACCTCAGTTTAAAAATATTTATTTATATTTTTTACATGATTATATCCGTTAACCTCATTTAAGATTAAATCAAATTTTATTATTTAATTATGGGCTTTTGAAAATGATTATATAGCTTACCTCATTTTCAAAACTTTTTACTCGGTTAAAAATTCCATTTAGACATGCACGCCTTAAACCCCAACAAAATGGCAGTAAAATAAGTTTCAATCAAATTTTATGACTTAAAATATTTGGTTATGGCTTTTTAGCATGATTATATAGCTTAACCTCAATTTTAGAACTTTTTACTCAGTTAAAATTCTGACGGGTCCCATGTAAATCCCATTTAGACATTCACGCCATAAGCCCCAACAAAACGGCCGAAAAATAAGATTAAATCACATTTTATGACTTAAAATATTTATTTATAGGCTTTTGAACATGATTATATAGCTTAACCTCATTTTCAGAAATTTTTACTCGGTTAAAATTCCAACGGGTCCACTGCAAAGCCTATTTAGACGTGCACGCCTTAAACTCTAGCAAAATAAAAAAATAAGATTAAATAAGAGTTTATGAATTAAAGTATTTAGTTATGGGATTTTTAACATGATTATATAGCTTAGTCTCATTTTCAAAAAATGTTACTAAATTAAAATTCCAATGGCTCCATTGTAATGCTCATTTAGACATGCACCCTTAAACCAACAAAATGGCCGCAAAATAAGATTAAATCAAATTTAATAAGTTCAAACATTTGATTATGGGCTTTTGAATATGATTATATAGCTTAATCTCATTTCCAGAACTTTCTTCTCGGATAAAATTCCAACGGGTCCACTGTAAAGCCCATTGAGACATGCACACTTTAAACCCAATAAAACGACCACAAAATAAGATTAAATCAAATTTTATGCATTAAAATATTTGATTATGAGTTTTTAAATATGATTACATAGCTTAAACTCAATTTAGAACTTTTTACTCAGTTAAATTCCAACGGGTCCACTGTAAAGCCCATATAGACATGCACGCCTTAAACCCCAACAAAATGGTCGCAAAATATGATTAAATCAAATTTTATGAATTAAAATATTTAGTTACAAGCTTTTTAACATGATTATACAGCTTAACCTCAATTTTAGAAGTTCTTACTCGGTTAAAGTTCCAATGGGTCCACTGTAAATTCCCATTTAGACATGCACACCTTAAACCCTAACAAAATGGAAGAAAAATAAGATTAAATCAAATTTTATGAATTAAAATATTTTATTATGGGCTTTTGAATATGATTTTATTGCATAACCTCAATTTCAAAACATTTTAATCAGTTCAAATTCCAACGGATCCACTAAAAAGCCCATTTAGACATTCACGCCTTAAACCCCATAAAACGGCCGAAAAATAAGATTAAATAAAATTTTATAACTTAAAATATTTAGTTATGGGATTTTGACCATGATTATATTAGCTTAACCTCATTTTAATAAATTTTTACTCGGTTAAAATTCTAACGGGTCCACTGTAAAGCCCATTTAGACATGCACGCCTTAAACCCAAAAAAATGGCAAAAAATGGAAGAAAAAAATATATTAAATCAAATTTTATGAATTAAAATATTTTATTATGGTATTTTGAATATGATTATATAGCTTAACCTCAATTTTACAATTTTTTACTTTTAAAATTCCAACGGGTCCACTAAAAGCCCATTTAGACATGCACACCTTAAACCCAACAAAAATGACCAAAAATAAGATTAAATCAAATTTTATGAATTAAAATATTTGATTATGGGCTTTTGAAATATGATTATATTAGCTTAACCTCAATTTAGAAATTTTACTCGGTTAAAATTCCAAAGGGTCCACTTTTAGTAAAGTCCATTTAGACATGCACGCCTTAAACCCCAATAAAATGGTTGCAAAATAAGATTAAATCAAATTTTATGAATTAAAATATTTAGTTATGGGCTTTTGACATGATTATACAGCTTAACCTCAGTTTAAGAACATTTTACTTGTTTAAAATTCCAACGGGTGCACTGTAAAGCCCATTTAGACTTACACGTCTTAAACCCAATAAAACGGCCGCAAAATAAGATAAAATCAAATTTTATGAATTAAAATATATAGTTATGGGATTTTGATCAAGATTATACAGTTTAACGTCAATTTTAGATCTTTTTACTCATTTAAAATTCCAACAGGTCCACTTTAAAGCCCACTTAGATATGCAAGCCTTAAACCACAACAAAACGACCAAAAAATAAGATTAAATTACATTTTATGACTTTAAATATTTAGTTATAGGCTTTTGAACTTGATTATATAGCTTAACCTCATTTTTGAACTTTCTACTCGGTTAAAATTCCAACGGGTCCATTGTAAAGCCCATTGAGACATGCACACCTTAAACCCAACAAAACGACCACAAAATAAGATTAAATCAAATTTTATGAGTTAAAATATTTGATTAGGGATTTTTAATATGATTATATAGATTAAACTCAATTTTAGAACTTTTTACTCAATTAAAATTCCAACGAGTCCATTGTAAAGCCCGTGTAGACATGCACGCCTTAAACCCCAACAAAATGGTTGCAGAATATGATTAAATCAAATTTTATGAATTAAAATATTTTGTTATGGGGTTTTGAACATGATTATACATCTTAACCTCAGTTTTAGAACTTTTTACTCGTTTAAAATTCCAACGGGTCCACTTAAAGCCCATATAGACAAGCGTGCCTTAAACCCAAACAAAACGGAAGAAAAATAAGATTAAATCAAGTTTTACATTTTAAAATATTTAATTATGGGCTTTTGAACATGATTATATAGCTTAACCTCATTTTTAGAACGTTTTACTCGGTTAAAATTCCAACGGGTCCACTATAAAGCCCATTTAGACATGCACGCCTTAAAACCCAACAAAGTTGCCGCAAAATAATATTAAATTAAATTTTATGACTTGAACTATTTAACTATGAGCTTTTGAACATGAATATACAGTTTAACCTCAAGTTTAGAACTTTTTACACAGTTAAATTTCCAACAGGTCCACTGTAAAGCCCATTTTGTCATGCACGCCTTAAACTGCAACAAAACGACCACAAAATAAGATTAAGTCAAATTTTATGAGTTAAAATATTTTATTATGGGCTTTTAAATATGATTATATATCTTAAAATCAATATTATAACTTTTTACTCGGTTAATATATCTTAAACATTTTTTCCTTTAATATTATCTTCCAAAACATCAAATCATTCCCTAACTATCACTCCCACTTTAATTATTCTTACCATCTCTATATCTTTCCTTCCTTGACCATATTCCACAACCTAACTTACCCCACTATTATTAACCCTTTATACATCTAATTCTTCTATCCTATGCTTAAACCTTCTCCTAACCGACATTACAGTCCAATAATTAACTATCCAAAAATTGCCATGGCTTCTAATTTCTTCTTCCAACACCCTGTCGATCTCACCCCTGAAGAACAAGGCGTGGTCTTCACTCCTACTTTGGATTGGGAAACCACTAATGAAAACTACAAACTTCTTCTCATCGGGAAAATTATCTCCTCTAAACACATCGATGATCAAGCTGTAGCTAGAGTTTTTCAAGGAATATGGAAAAAAGAGAACGTGGAATCCATTACAATCCTGAAAATGAACTACTTTCGGATCAAATTCTCCGATGAAGCCAATCGTAACGACATCCTGAAGAGAGGTCCTTGGACTTTCAAGGATGAATGGTTCACCCTAGCACCTTTCGACCCAAAGATTAGCATTGATGATTATACTTTCACAAGGATAAATATCTGGGTCTGAGTACACAATATTCCAACTGTCTTGATTGATAATGAAAAAATAGCGCATCAGACTGGAAGCTCCATTGGGTCCATGATAGGTTCGGTTATCAAAACTAACACCCGACGCATTGACCAAAACATGGTAGACTACCTTCATGTAGGGATCATCCTCGACATCACCAAACCGCTTCGACATTGTGTAGCCATTGGAGGCACCGATCCAACTCCAAAAATATGCTCACTACAATATGAGAGACTTCCCTCTTTATGCCATGGTTGTGGCCTTATTGGCCATTTGGTGGCCTCTTGTACAACCTTCAAACCTACTGCCTCTGCAAATATGCCTTATGGTGATTGGCTCCGCTATATTCCACCAAGGAATCAAGACAACTCTATACGCTCGAAGGGGCGAATCAGATACCATGAGGACTATTACAATGCTGGTAACAATCTAAGCGCTATTACAATTTATGTTACGATATACACAAATTTAAAATTAATTTTTCTGCCTTCAGATACAAGGAAATACACGCCATCTACTATGCCTGAAGATGCCAAAAAGGAAAATGATAAAGGTTCTTTCCCCCCAAATCATACAGACAACTCCTTAGATGCTGAATCTTTCAGCAATTTACCTGGAGATGCGACAGTTGCTGCGGCTGCTACTGCTGCTGCCAATTCTGATATCCAGTTGCTAGCTCCGACCGCTGATGCGGATGCCACTGCGGCTGCCGCTGCTGTCAACCCTGCTGTTGCCACCATGACCAATAAAGACGCTACTGTCCACGTCACTCCCAATTTTACAGCAGCTGTGAACAAAAGTACAACAGTCACGGATACAATCTTGACTGAATCTCCCCTTGATGATGCAGCTGTGCGTACTTCTGCTGATCCGATCAAAGCACTTCTCGGCAAAAGGAATGACTCCAAGTCCACTGCAAACCCAGATCTTGACAAAGAATTGGGTAAGTCGTTCCTACCAACACCAACTATGCTCTCAAAATTTGATGACTGGTTATCTAAAGAGTCCCCACCATACGCAGTTTCTAACAACAAAAGATCCATGGCTCCGACAAATCGCGGAACCAAAAGAAGCTCACCTATGAATGAAGCTATCAAGGCCAAGAGAACTCGACCTTTACCACCTCTTTCTAAAGATAAAGCTGGGATGAGCAGCGAAAAAAATCTCCGGCGGCGGTTGATATTCAACCCCGCCAAGGGAAATGATTATTCTATGTTGGAACTACCGGGGTCTTGGTAAAGCCCAGGCAGTTCAAGCTTTAAATCGAGTTGTTAGAAGAATAAATCCTGATGTTATATTTCTTAGTGAAACCCGTCTTAATAAATCCCAATGTTAACGTATTTGTATCTCCCTTAATATGCTAGGATGCTTTCCCGTAGAAAGTTGTCCATCTTGTTCCGGTTTGGTCTTATATTGGAATAATAAAATAAAAGTTGATTTGCTCTTGTACTCTGATCATCATATTTATTCTATTATCCATGCTAACAATTTGCATTTCCATTTCATTGGCATCTACGGTTATGCTGAAACATCTCAAAAAATTAAAACTTGGTGATTAATCGATTCTTTAAACTCCTCTTTGACCCTCCCTTGGCTTATTAGAGGGGATTTTAATGAGAATTTCTGACAATGAAAAACAAGGATGTTGTGGTCGAGCTCAATCTCAAATCAATAACTTTAGAGATTGCCTACTTAATAATGACATGTTTGACTGCAAACCGGCTAAAGGTTGGTTCACTTGGATTAAATCGGGTCCTCACACCCCCACCATTCGTGAACACCTTGATTGATTTGTTGCTAATTCAGCATGGTTTAATATTAATACGAATTATCGAGCCACATCCGAATTCCATGCTAAATTGGACCACTGTTTCATTATCATGGACATTGAATACATCGACAATCCTCAATTTATGTCCAAAGATAACTACTTCCGATTTGAAAATTGTTGGGCTAATAATATGGACTGTATTTCCATTGTTCATATGAGCAAATGCCTATCTAGCATGAGAAAGCAAGATGACGAACACAATAAAGATTATGCGATTGTTACAACTAATTCGTGCACAACTTGATGACAAAAACATTTGAATACCTCTTTTTCAGGTCCAAATGCCTATCTAGCGATTGGTTGTTACAATGGAGTTTGTGGATTATGCATTAATTTGGTGGGACCAATTAATTAGTACACGAAGAAGAACAAGCGAAGGATCAATCACAACATGGCTTGAAATGAAAAGAATCACGCGGTCTCACTACCATCGAGACTTGTTCCAGAAATTGCGGAATTTAAAACAAGGTAACAAAAGTGTTGAAGATTATTTTAAAGAAATAGAGATGGCCATGATCTGTGCTAACATTGAAGAAGATCGAGAAGCAACAATGGCTCGTTTCTTAGCCGGTCTTAACCAAGATAATACCAATGTTGTAGAATTACAACATTATGTTGAATTGGATGAGATGGTGCATATGGCGATCAAAGTTGAACGTCAACAAAGGACGAAGTATACTTTCCGAGGTAATAATACTTTCAGTAATTTTTCAGGACATGTGCCTACACCTAGGGGAGCGTCCTAGGTGTAGGCACAACATCAGCTCACGAGTCCTGATGTAGCTCAAAGGTTCCGGGACATGTGCCTACACCTAGGGGAGTGTCCTAGACTATGTGTGCAGTTAGCTCAAGCTCTAAATCAGATTGCATAGACGACATGAAGCAATAAAGCTACAAGGCAGATTTGAATTCAAATTTCCCACTCTTACACCTGCATGGGCAGCATTGAAGATAAGGAAGAGAAGTTATGCATTTGAATTCAAATAATTTAGCATGTGAAAAAAATGCATGACGCCATTGCATATGGATAAGAAGAAGGAGTTTCTTTCTTTTGAATTTTAAATTATTCCCATGTACAAAATTAAGTCTTGGCCATTGGATTAAAAGGGAAAATTAGTAATTTCACTAATTAAATGAATTTTAAATTCATTTAATTTTAACATGTGGATTTAAATAAGTAAAATATGAACCAAGTTGTTCATCTTTCTTGAAATATTTCGAACTAAGGGGAGAAAAAAAAGGGAGAAAATTTTCAAGCTCGATTCAAGCCCCGAAACTCGATTTTCAGGTAATCTTTCGAACTGTAAAGTTGTTCTACTCTTCAAGCTTTATCTTTTGATGTAAATAATTCATGGAAAACATTCTTGATTGATGAGAATTTTGCATGAGTAGAAATTAGGGTTTATGGAAAAAGTTTGGGGCTTTTGGAATTTTATGATTTCATGATGAAATTCAAGTTGAAATCAAGCTAGTATAATGTTAAAATCATGTTATTGAGTTGGGATTTAAACCCTACATATTTTAGTTTGTATGAATATGATTAGGGTTTATGGATTAAAGTTTGATTTAGGGTTTGTGATGTTGGATAAATGATCTAGTAAGCTTGAATTTGTTATTTGGAAGCAAAATCCTAAATTAAAGGTATATGGACCATTTCGGCAATTCTGAAAGTTAAAGGACTAATCTATATTTTTATGATTTTAAAGTGTATTTATGT